>JACEVL010006418.1:702500-732500 GCA_020284085.1 Aporrectodea caliginosa
TAGAAAGCCAAGCAGACAAATTCAGAGAGGCAGACACACAGATAAACAGAGACAGACAGGAAGGCACAGAGCGATCCGTGTTCGTCGGTCGAGCGTTGTGGTGCTGCACTGGCTTCCACCACGTGCAGATTTTAATTTCGGACGAGACACCCAACGACGGCGCCAATTGCAATCAGCATCACCGCATCACCATCAACAGCAGCAGCAGCAACAGGCCGAGAGCCCAGCATCACCAGCAGCAGCAGCATCAACAGCATCAACAGCAGTAGCAGCAGCAGCACCTGTTGAGAGGAAGGAAAGCATCTCACGACGACGAGAAATGACATCACACAACGAACATTGTAAACATTGTGGTGCCATGTATTGTTTATATATATATATTATATATGTATATATATAAAGTATGTGGAACATTTTAATTTATTTCCCCATAGACTACAATATAGGCCAGAATACAGTTCTGTACATAACAGCCATACATAATGCATTCATGCGTAAATACACATGAATATACACTCATACGTTTACATATAATACTGGCATATATCTCAAAATATTTAAGAATCGCTGCACTGGCTCCCATTGAGGAAATGATTCGACTGAAAATCCTTCTGTTTGGATGATCGGCCATGGTTGGAACTGTATTATATACCAACACAATACCAAAGAGTTACAGTTAAATGTACCGATCTCTTGGAAGAATGTTCTGGCTTTAAAAATAGGCTAACTGAAACATGTTTCAATTGATTCAATTGAGTGTGCGTGACTATTCTAACTGATGCAAAATGTGCATTTGGGAGGTTCCAAATGCGCTAAATAAATGTTTTCTTAATATTATATTGCACAAAGCACGCATGCATACAAACACGCTTACACGTGCATACATACATATGACCTGCATACATATATTTATGTATTCAGTTTTGTATTTATGCGTAATTTTATTTTATTATCGGATTTATCTTTGCAAGACCTGCTAACTAAGACACAAATGCAGCCAGTGAGTAAGTAAGTCAGTCGGTCGCCATTTTGAGCATCATTCAGCTGCCTTGTCATCCTGGACGCTGCAGCCAACAGCAGCATCAGCAGCATCCGTCGAGCGATGATCGTCATCTGCGGCAGCAACCAGTGCCAGATGCGGAGAAGAAGAGCATCTCCCGCCATCCTCTGCGAAGACGAAGGAGAAACAACGCCAGACATTAGCCAGATTGAAAGAGACAGGCAACAGGATGGAGAAGGAGGGAGAGAGACAGGACAGGAGACAAAGACAAATAGGAAGACAGAGGAAGAGGCTAAAGGTGGCAGAAGGTGAGATGCAGGCAAGAGAGGAGACAAAAATACATAGGGAGACAGACCGACAGAGACACAGACATAGACAGACAGAAACAGAGAGGGGTGTAGGCCAAGGAGGCAGAAGGTGAGAGGCAGGTATACGAGAGGAGACAAAGAAACATAGGGCGACAGAGAGAAAGCCAGAGAGAGACAGAGAGGGGTATGGGCAAGGGGAGTTAGAAGGTGAGAGACATGGAGGAGGTGAGACAAAGACACACATAGGCAGACATGGAAAGGAGAAATGGAGGCAGAGAGAGAGAGAGACAGAGAGATGGAGGAGACCGAGGCAGACGGCGAGACAGAGAGCGACGGACAGAGGAACGAGGGCAATAAAACAAAGAAACAGACCAGAGAGGACGACACAGAAAGACAGACAGACAGACAGACAGATGGGTGGGAGAGGCAAGGACATCGAGTCCAATATTCGTCGAAATCGGGGACAGCGCAGCAGCAGCCACTGAGGCCGACTTAGCTTATGGCATTAAAAATTCATGTGACGACAGACTATGTCCAGCCAGTCGCCCAGTTGCAGCTGTAGTGGACAGTGGTCACTAGTGGCTCATCCGCTGCGGCTGCCTCTTCTTCTTCTTCTCTCGATGCTCGCTTGGCAGGTGTCCACAGTCCATCCATCTACCGATCCACTCATCCATCCATCCATCCATCCATCCATCCATCCATCCATCCATCCATCCATCCATCCATCCATCCATCCATCCATCCATCCATCCATCCATCCATCCATCCATCCATCCATCCATCAATCCATCCATCCATCCATCCATCCATCCATGCATGCATCCATCCATCCATCCATCCACCCACCCACCCACCCACCATCCACCCACCCACCCCCACCCACCCATCCATCCATCCATCCATCCATCCATCCATCCATCCATCCATCCATCCATCCATCCATCCATCCATCCACCACCCACCCACCCATCCATACATGCATAAATAAATAAATATACATGCATAGTGCATACATCCATACAATGCATACATCCATGCATACATACATCCATCCATACATCCATACATCAACAAACCTGTCCACCCACCTACCCATCCACTTATATTTATATATATTTTTGTATTTATATATAAATCACTATATTATATCTAAATAAGTGTATGTAAATTTACAGATTTATGCGAAAGATGTAAATATAGATATTTATCCAGACAGACGTATCTATATTCTGCCATACAAGCGAAGAGAGGAGCGACCTTCTTTAACAGAATTGTTGCAAGGTGTGACCGCGAAAGACAAGTAGGATGGCAGATGATTTGCACGTACAAGGGCTACGGTTATATTTGGACCAGGACGTCATCTGAGGAAGACTGACTTTCGACGGAATTCGTTCAACGTCTGTCAAACGATTATCTAAGTCCAAAGTCCGATTATATTATCGATTACTGAACAAATTCCTAATTAATTGCTGAGCTAATGAGCGCATTCCAATGAGTGTTTCTGCCTTGGTAAAACCAGCGAGAGCCGCAATCTTGCTGAACAGTTGCTAGTGTACGTGAATAGTAAGTAAGTAATCGAATATGACATCCGATGCTGGTTCCAGCGGTGATTGATTTTAACACCGTTACACCTCGGATCGGAATGGCAAAAACTCGTGAGTGCTGTGAGTTCGAGCCGTCTGTTTTGGGGGCCCGATTGGCGCATTGGATAACATCTGGCGTAGAGAGCGAGAGGTACCGAGTTCGAGTCCCGTAGGGCGGATATGCTTTGTAGGCTGCTATTAGCGCCGTTGTATTGCAGGCTGTCTGTTCTGTTAGTAGTTAAGATTTCAATTGCATAACATGTAAATGTACAGCGCAGTGCGTTTGTCAGGCGCTTATTAAAGAAAAAGATTATTATTATTATTATTATTATTATTATTATTATTTGTGCAGCTATATAGCAATAATATTTTCAATAACTCTTCAAGTTCGTCGGAGTTAATGCAGGTTTACTTCCCTCCTATTCTTCGTCCTCATCTTTCATGTGGTTGATTATTATTATTATTATTATTATTATTATTATTATTATTATTATTATTATTATTATTATTATTATTATTATTATTATTATTATTATTATTATAATCTAATCTAACCCAATCGATTGTGACATGACCAATCCAAAGCTAAACTAACGTAGCCTAATCTGCTTGTAGTCCAATCTAGTCTAGTCTCATCCTATCTTCTTCAGTCTTTTCTACTCTATGTTAATAACCCAAACCAAATCTAATCTAACCTAATTCCGATTCTCTCGTTATGACTCCTAATGACGTAACAATGGAGTCCGTGAAGAACAGCATCATCCGCTCTTAACTACATATAATCCGACGACATCTTCTTCTTCCTCCGTTGGCCATTGTCGACGCCAAACACTCGGTAGACGTCGCCACAACTCACAGATCGTCAATCGACGTCTCTCCGATCATTCCCCGAAGAATGGCCGATCAAGACGGAATTAAAAGCGCAATCGTGTACGCACAGCTTCCGAGGGATCCACCCACCTACACCACCCACACATCCACCCCCCCTTGGCCCGGCAGATGGACGGGCGTTGCGATGGCTGGGTGCCGGTGCTCTATGGGGATGGATGTGTCCCAAGGGTCCGCCTGGAGGACGGGGGCTGAGAGAGGCTGGAAGGGAGGCGCCGCTTCCGTGCGGTGGTCAGCCATGGACCGACCGTCGTCTGGTGTCCAGCGTTGAGTGTCCGGTGTCCAGACGGACGCCAAGATGACCGCCTCTCGAATTACGACGGTTTGTCACGTGATCCAATCGCCATTGGCGCCTCATAAATCGGTTGGCCTACATATATACTCCTTGCTTCATTCATTCTTCTCATTCATTCATTCATTCATTCATTCATTCATTCCATTGATTCCTCCACATCCATCCATTCATTCCATCCATGATCCATCGATCCATCCATCCATCCTATCCATCCATCCATCCATCCATCCATCCATCCATCCATCCATCCATCCATCCATCCATCCATCCATCCATCCATCCATCCATATCCATCCATCCATCCATCCATCCATCCATCCATCCATCCATCCATCCATCATCATCCATCCATCCATCCATCCATCCATCCATCCATCCAACCAACATTTAATCGTTCCTCTTTCTTATCTTCCTTATCAGTCACTTCAAGACCAATCAAACAGCAATCAAATAATCAAAACCAGTTTCAGAATGAATTAATGAATGAATGAAAAAACGAATTAATTAATTAATTAAGCAATCAGATGACAATGGAAGAAGTATGGCAGGAATAAACCAAACAAGAAATCAGGAGTAGAAATCAAAACGGAATTAGGGAAGGCATTAATCAAGGGAAGGACAAATGTATTTAACGTGCTAGGAATACGAGCGTCCGTTAACATACAATCATGCAAGCATACAACGAAGGATGGAAAGAAGAGGCAATTGGTCGAAGTAACAGGTAAAGATGAACGCCATACTATGGTACTATACCGATAAAATCATGCACGATGGCCACGGCTGTTAAATGGACCTCATAGGCGACAACATTGCATGCCTTGGAGGGGGTCATGGTGTCCATCCGTCCGTCGGTCCATCCGTCGGTCCGTCGTCGGGCGGTCGAACACCTGCCGGGCAAAGGGCGTAATTATCCCTCGAGGTCCCATCGTTGGCTCTTACGACCCAATTACATTGTCCGGATTGGAAGAGGTCCTCTCTGATCTTCCCATCCATTAAATAATTGTATTCTAGTTTCTAATTAGCGATCAGCTGAACACGAAGAAGGAGGTCATCTCTCTCTCTATCGCCACGCACAGAACCACGTCTTTGCCCTTCTCTACAATAGTAATCGTAATTGTAAACATCAAATTACTGAAGTGATACTCTTAAAGGGCACCAGCTTATTCACGAGCGCTGCGTCGTATCAGAGGGGTTGAGAGATCGATGTCCCGTGGAGGTTCGAGTCCAGTTATCAGAGAGACCATACAGAGAGACACCTAACGCTGGAGCTAACGGTGGTATAATGATTGGAAGTGGCGAACTGTCCACTCAGAGGTCAAAGATTCAAAACCCATTCCGAAAAGAAAGATTTTATTCAAACAGGTGGCACCCTTCCGACCAGATAACTCGTTGACCTCTCGCCTCTTCGACTCGAGTTCGAAGCCGTTCTTTCCTAGTGAAACTAAGATCGAACAGTCCATCCTCCTCCCAACATGACATGGGCATTAGATCATGGAACCCATGTGGGCTCGGTCTGGGTCCCATACAGGAAGACGGACCCTATTGATGGGCTCCATGTCGTCAAGCTGGCAGATAAACTGTGCCAAACACGGGCGCTATCATCTTGCAGCGCTCGTGAATAAGATGGTGCCCTGCGTTTGGCATACTAGTGGCGCTCTATAAATTCGTAAATTTACGCTTTCAATAGACGCACAGAGAGATAAATAATAATATTCTTCTTAAATTCCACGAGTACAGGTAGACTTGTTAAACCTAGCGAACTCCGCTGTAAAATAAGTTCTACCCAGCAGTCGGCAGGAGGCAGAGGACTGGTTCTCATATGCCATCCTTCAATGTTGTTAAAAGTATCGGGGTCTCGGGGAAATGTACTTAAGTAAAAGTAAAAGTAAACCGGACTTTTCTTACTTAAGTAAAAGTACTCATCGCAAATAATACTTTTGTAAAAGTAAAATGTATTCTTCGAAATAATACTTTTAAAGTAAAAAGTAAAAGTACTGAGTCACGTGTCTATAATTCGATCCACTTATTTACTTTCAAGATGACTAAATTCTGAAGATGCGTGTCATTCAACCGAGGTTGTTTATAGTTCTTTGTTATACCGGAAAAGATAAAAAAGGCGTTCGACTGCATGACGTGGAATGTTCAATCTAGGACTAATATAAAATAGCTCCTTGAAATCAGACCAGGCTCACATACTAAAATATATGCATTCTCGCAATTTTTAGTAACGAACATTGTAACGAATATTTTATACGCGAATTGTTACGAAGTAAAAGTACTTAATAATGGGTTAAATTTTGCTTCGTTAAAAGTAACAGTATTTCAGTTTTGTGATACTTCGTTACAAGTAAAAGTACTGAAACTTTTACTTAAGTACAGTAACGCGTTACTTTTACTTCGTTGCTGTACAACACTGCCATCATGGACCAGATTTGCAGAGTTTGCAGTTCATGTGCTATTTCACATGGTTTTTAATCTTCTTCACGAAAGTTATTAGCTCTTTGTTAGGTACGACTACGCAATGGCGCTATATTGACTGTCTTGAAACAATCATAAATAAATAATAAATAATATCTTTTCTTTAATAAGCGCCTGACAAACGCACTGCGCTGTACATTTACATGTTATGCAATTTAAATCTGAACTACTAACAGAACAGACAGCTTGCAATACAACGGTGCTAATAGCAGCCTACAAACATATTCGAACTCGGTACCTCTCGGCCTGTGTGCCAGATGTTATCCAATGCGCCACGGGCCCCCGACATGTAGCCTAAGCGTAATCGTACAATTTCTACAGCGAAGTAGCAGGAACCAGCTTATTCACAAACGCAAATCAAAGCGTTTGTTACAATTTCCAAAGACTATTTCAGCAATAATTCCACGTCGTACAGTTCAAAAGTGGTTGTTCTGAAAACCTTAAGTGTCACTCTTACTCCTGGCGAATGTATGAGCAACTATTCATATTTGGGTGACCAGTGAGTCGTGTTTGCAACTTTGCATAGATCAATGATTGTAACTACCGCCATCTAGCGAACTATTCGCAAAATTTTAACGATAGGCACAAACCATGCAAGAATCACCGATTCACAAAATTTAATGGCTACACCACGATTGTTCAAAACTTTGTCGAGATATTCATCAACAATTATTCAGAAATCATTGAAGTGAATTAGCCACTTTCCGATAGATCAATAAACAAATGCATGAGACAAATATAAAAATACAAATCAGGGGCGGATCCAGGATTTCTGGTTAGGGGGGGGGGCGTAAATACTACCAATCCAATCCCGTAAATATATATATATATATATATATATATATGAAATTAGATCACGCAAAACTATTATAATGATCCTTTTTATAGAAAATGTTACTTTAAAAAATATATAGTTTCTCATATAAACAACTGGTCTCCACTGAAGGTTAACAGTGAAACGATTATAAATCAGTTATTGGTTTTGATCATGCAACCCTTGATCCAAAAAGAAAATAATTAAGTGTCACATGCCAGTGGATTATGCAGTGTCATATTCTCTTTGGATGCTTTCTGGCGTAGGCATTGATAATGTCATCAATGTCTAACTTGATGTCCTTGTGGTCCAAGTTGTGGACAAACAATAAAATGAGTGCATTAAATCTGTCCTCGTTCATTGTACTTCGGAAACACGACTTCACAAATCGCAGACTAGAATTTGCTCGTTCAACACTGCAAGCCGTGACAGAAGTGAGCAGCAAAATGTGAATTATTGTGGTAATATTTTTCCCCGGGCACTCCGGGCCCCCCTCACACCGCCGGGCCCCTGGGAATGTGCCCCTCCTCTTTCGGCGGCCCTGGCTGCCCCCAACTAAAAATAATATAGTCGATGCCAATATATCATACGAAAATTAACATAGTAATGATAGAAATTGAATACACTAGTATTTGTATAAAAATAGATTCAATAAGCAAGGGATGGAACCAATAAACAAATCATGCGCCTCAGCAATGGACCGCACGCCACTGAGCGTTAAGAGAATGATTAGGGCCTATATGAGTAGGCCTAGTTCTATATCCTTGATTTGCTTTTGTCCATAATATCGGCAGCTGAACGCTTTCGGCGGCTAGAATCAGCACGACAAATTTCAAAATTATAATCCCCCGCTGCCATCTTTTGGGCATTTAGGCCTAAGATAGCTAGCAACTCCTGTAAGTAGGTAAGAGAGCTCCATTCTGCCGGTCCAGCTACTTCAAACATCCTATTCCCAAATTGCAGTTATATTAGCTTTAGGCAGTTTAGTTACTGAACATTTGCTGCAGGTTTAGGGGGGGGCGTACGCCGGCTCCGCCCCTCTAAATCCGCGCCTGCAAATAAATAAATATGAGCATTAGCACTCCCTGGCGTGGTTACTGTGACCCGGCATCGGAAAGAAGCAGCCTGGCTTTCGAAGATTCCGTGCCTTAATTACATTGCCGCTACATTACATTACTACTTTATAAATTATTATATAATTTATGAATACGATACGATACCACCAGAATTTAGTCAGCGACGGCGACAAAGGTTTGGTCGGCGCTATAATATTCAGGCGCTATATAAATATAACCCAGAAACAAGTTCATTTTGATAATATGGTTTTATGAATGCCAAGAATTTATTTAATTATAATTAGACTAAATTAAATTACTGACAGCACAATGTCAGAAAGTCAAAGCGCTATAAAAACTATTTCCATACGATTGGTTTCTAGGACGAAACAGTTTATGTCGGCTGACGGAAGCAACAACGTTCATCGAACGAGGTCAAAATCTACTTTTCTCCGTTATTAAGTTCTAGTTTTCGTAAATAATAATAAGTTAATGTTGTCAGATATTTACTTTGACGTTTCAATGATCAATTACGAAACGCGATTACTTAAAAGACTCGATTACTTTAAAGACTCGATTTTAACCCCTTCTGTTGAATATTCATGACAGTAGTTGGCTTTTAGAGGAATATTCATGACAGTTAATTAAGTCTGTCGGTTGTTAATTAATGAATATTCATGTAGTTAGGCGACATGAATATTCAAAGTAAGTCGATTAAAAAATAACTGGGAAAGACGAGTCTTCGATTTAATTCTGTATATTATTACTCATTAATATTTGCAGTTAAAAATCCCAAACTTTTCGATTTTGTATATAACTGATAATTGATGTAGCGCCGATAGAAAAGCCCCAAAGTATACGTCAGCGTTTAGTTTTTGCGTAATTGTACGGTAATGCGGAATTTATGATTCAAGTTTGATTTGGTTAGAAAGCTGAAAGAATTCATTTAAACTTTCACTAAATAGGATAAGCTGATTGTATTAAGAAGCAACAGAATACATAGGTATGCAGTGTGTTCGACTTAATTTTCTTAGCCTTGGTATGTATGAGTATGATTGCCAGTCCTCTCCATGGCAGGCTGATCTTCCCACTTGCAGTGCACGGTTGAGGAATATTTCTCTCCATCCTGGCACTGGGATTTGAACCCCAGTCCAGAATACTAAACTGGGCACCCACAGAAATATGTGCAGGGGTAAAACATGAAACTGGGAAAGAGCCTGATATTGGCCAAAAACAGTTAGATATGAATCTTGTGGGGGAGCAGGAGCTCATGATGCCCCAATGTCTGGACATCCATACACATTTATTTGGACCTCAATACGCTGAAATCATAAAAAAGTCATTAAAACAATTTGAGGTTGTTTGGTTGATAATTTATGCCATTTTAAAATGAAATATAAAAAATCATTTGTCGGAAAATCGCAATGAAAATTCAACCTGTCTCTCTCTACCTGATGCATTAATTACATATTTTGGCCTTAATACATCATGTGGCATAATATAGTTTGTAATACAGTGAGCCAAAGGTGCATTTGCATTGATTAAACTCAAAATCAATAATCATGGTTTTAGGGATGAATCCATTTTCCGGCTGATCTAGTAGGTCACTTATGTTGAGATTGAGAAGCATGTCCTTAGAACTGGGAGCATTTTGGGAAATAAAAGATGAGACAAGAAGTGATTTTTGATTTGAATGATACTGCAAGATAAATGAAGAACACAAGTTACACACTCCTCTCATGGAAATTAAATCGCTTGGATGCTCAGAATCTTGCAACGCCTTTGAAAGATAAGATCACAAAGGCTCTACATAAATGATGGGAAACATACACAAGGGTCTCTGGTTAGCTGGGTTGGTGAGCGTTGCATTTCTTTGTCATGGTGATATGCTGGTGCCTGGCTGTAGTTCTTCCGCTCATGCCATGGTGCCTTCTCGTCTGATGGACTGTTAGTTCCTCCTGGAACAGTCTGCCACTGCACTTACGTACTGTTGCATTTAACTCTGCAGTGCAGCATACATTTGCTAACTGTCTTCAAATGCAATTGTTTAGATCCTGAGTGGCCGAGTGGGTTGGTTCCCGCTCGTCACTCCGGCGCCCCGGGTTCGGTTTCCGGGTCGGGTCGGTTTATCAGAGATTAATTTCTCGGATCTTTACTGCGGGTGGCTCGGTCGCATTATAAGCGTGGAGTACAATACAACACACAACACAACACAATATACTGGGGCGCGGTGGTGTAGGGGTATGTTCGGTGCCTTGCAGCTGGAGGGTTGCGGGTTGTGAATCCACCTCAAAGTCGCCGCGTAGGGACCCTGGGCAAGTCCTTCACTCGCAATTGCTCATGCGCTTCGGCGTGAAACTCCGATTCAGCGTCCGCGCAGTAGTCGGGAGCGCCTCTGAATAGGAATCTGGTAGGGGCGCTATAACAAGTGTTCAAATACAATACAATTAGATCTGTTAGGTAGTCTTGGGTACTGTTATTTTCTGAGGTATTGTAAAATGAGCCATATATTAAGTCTCCTCATACATGCATACATACATACATACTTACGGATATGGAGTGTAATGGTTTAGTGGTTAGTGCGGTGAGATTGGGTTTCAGATCTCAGCCAGGACAGAAGAGCATTCAGTGTTTGCTACACTAGAGGCTTGAACACTCTTACTATGTGCATTACAAGGCGACCGGTCTCAATGGTGAGTGAGTCCATGTGAGTACATGTGAGTCTACATGGTATCCGATTGGATACCATGTCCCACAATACAATGCAATGCAACAGGAAAACAATTGACAGAACTGGCCTTAAAATCTCACAAGTATACATTGAAGCCAGGCAACAGGAAACATTAAGAACCCGATGCTTATACATGTATGGACATACCGACATACATTAATGCATTACATACATGCTTACATAATATACTCAAATATATATATATATATATATATATATATATATATATATATATATATACACGGGTCGACACATGCATATATATATATAATATACGCATACACTATATATATATGCAATTACGAGGCACATGGATAGTTAGATACATGCTGTATATTCAGAGAGAAGTACGTACATATGTTGATATGCCTCTCTCTGTATGCCTCTGTGTATGTGTGTGTTGTTTTACCCTGTGGGCTGAAGAGGGTGGGCTCCATCTTCTCCATCGTACAGGCCCGTCAAGTTGCTGCTGCTGCTGCTGCTTCCTGCATCGGGCGAGGTCAGCAGCCTTAGCCCTCCAGCTGCAGGAGCTTTTACCTGTGCTGCGGTCTGGGAGGGGGAGGAGGATGGAGGAGTAGGGCACTTGGATGTACCTGAACCGTTGCACTTGAGGCTGCTGCTGCTGCTGCTGTTGCTTTGGGATGCAGCTGGGTGTTCTGCGGATGAACTTGAGGAGCATGCATGTCCTAGAATCTCTTCAATAGGGTACGTCGTCGTCGTCGTTCTCTGGTCGGGACTTACGGTTGGCGCTACATAAATGCCACGCGGTTACGGTACACGTATTGGCGTCATGACCAGGCGTATCGGATTGCTCGGAGCGACAGCGGATCGCTAAGCTAGAAGGGAAGACGAGCCGTTCCATGGCTGTAGCAGCGACTGTGATCAACGATCACTAATAATTATTATATGGAATTGAATTGAACTATCTTTTTTCGGCGACCCGTTCTCTTGAGGTGAATAGCGATATATATAATTATACACTGTGTCCCGATGAAAAGTGGACCCCTAGAAAAAGTGTCATAACTCGGTCAAACGTTTTAACATTTGCCTTAAATTTTAAATACAACAACAGTAGCCATATCACCACCAAATCCTAACGCCGCTTGGAAATGTTGATGAATCTGTCACTTTTATGAACGTTTGAGATGCAGCACTGAAGAAAGGAAGTTTCCAACATACAAGAGCCACAACAAGGTGAAGTTCAGCTACATCTGGTGTTCAAAATGTTTTCCTTGTTCACGGACACACGACCGTAGACACTGTTTGATGGCCCGGTCGATGGTAACGTGGTCAAACTGCTGCCATTCTTCAATCAGACGTGATCAGATGTTCGACAAAACGAATGCGGGATCGCGTTTATGCGGCGGCTGGAATGTGCAAGAAACGGGTGCCTGCTGAACGTCTCCTCAAGAGTGGCAGTTGTTTGACCATGTGATCATCATCATCATCATCGACCTGGCCATCAAACAGTGGCGTCCACGTCTACGGTCGTGTGTCCATGAACAAGGAAAACATTTTGAACACCAGATGTAGCTGAACTTCACCTTCTTGTGGCTCTTGTATCGGATTGTTGGAAACTTCCTTTTTTCAGTGCTGCATCTCAAACGTTCATAAAAGTTACAAATTCACCAAACTTTCCAAACGGCGTTAGGATTTGGTGATGATATGGCTACTATTGTTGTATTTAAAATTTCAGGCAAATGCTAAAAGTTTTGACCAAGTTATGACACTTTTGCTAGGGGTCCACTTTTCATCGGGACACAGTGTATATTTCTATATATATCTATATATATATAAATATATATTATATCTGATTTATATGAAAATAATACTGATAATCATCGCTTGTCTTTTGCCATTGTGTTTTTATGAAGAGCGTTTAATGAGTAATCAATATTCAGTAATAATTCCTCTGTTCAGTAATCTGACCTGCTGTGTGACGTAGTTTGGCTGTTGTGAGAGAGACAGAAACAGAGCCAGAGACTGAGAGCCAGAGACATGGAGAGAGAGAGAGAGAGCTCTTCCAAAAGGCAATTTATGGCAATGTTCAAGGAACGTACACAAGTGACATTTATGATGCTGCTATATATTACGCACTGATCTTCTGCGTGTTGACCTGATTCCCGATTGGTTTTGGTGTGCCATTGGTTGATGCCCTCTTGTGCATTAGACATCGGCTCAATAGAAGTTACTAGTTACTATTACAATTGGGGAATCTAGCTACGTAATATTGAAGTTTTACTGCTATGTTGTACGTTGACACTGAGTTAAAGGCTATATTGCTGTTATCTGTTGTTTTGTAATGTTACTATTGGGAGAATTGTTACTTTGTAATGTTACTATGTTGCTATTGGGAGAATTGTTACTTTGTAATGTTGCTATTGGGAGAATTGTTACTTTGTAATGTTGTAATGTTACTATTGGGTGATCTGCTACTCTGTAAGGTTACGGTTGTGTGATTTGTTGTTTTCTAGTGTTACTATTGGGTGCAATTTTACTCCTGATTGGTATTTCATGTCATAAAATTTCTAATGACTATCTATTCTGTCGTAAAGTTACTGTTGCCTCATAAGAGTTGTAGTTTACTTATATTGTCCTAATGTTACCTCAGTGCCAGCTGATGTAACGTCGTAACGTAAGTGGGGAGAGAGGGGTGATCTATGCTGATGTAACGCTGTTACACAACTGTCTGCTGATGAGCTGTACGGTTTAAATTATGGGCTGTTACGGTCGATGGCCTGACGATCATCTCAAGGCCTATACTTAGTCCGACTATAATAATAGCAGCCTAATCATCATGTCCGTCTTTGATAGAAGAAGGTCGTTCGTTGGCAGGTAGCAAGCAGATCGCGTTGCACAATTTTCTTTAATAATTATTAAGATTATGAAACAAGTATCCAAAGAAAACACACGCACAGACACACACACACACAAACACATACATACACGCACACACATACACACACAGATACATACAAGCGCTATGATAGGAATCTGTGTTGGTATTTGCTGTTGCCAGCGAGGGCCGTGAACCTTGTTTGCCTTAAGTTCAAAGTACGTAGGCTAATAAGCTTTTCTCGGATCGTCCTTACGGCTAATATATCACCACCACCAAGCCACGGCTTGTCCGTCCGTTCGTCTGTGCTTGGTAACCCCAGGTGGGTTTACAAATGACCCAACGACGGGCGAGGACATCGTGCCCTTGAAGGCACCTCGGGGTTAACCCTGGGAAGGACGCAGAGACGGGGGCCAGACAGGGGGTGTTGCTCTGGGTGAGTAGGTGGGTGAGTAGGTGGGTGGGTGGGTGTGGGCTGCCAATCGAACCCCACTTACGGTGGTAAATATATCCGGATTGATTGACGGGCTGCGGGCTTTTAAGAGAGGCAGGCTGCGGCGGCCGACCTGGCGGCGGGCGGGTCGGTGGGGCGGGCGGCCTGGCCAGCTGACGGGCGGGCGAGCGGGCGGCCCGAGGGTGCCTCTCCTCCCCGCTTTATCAGTTGGGGAATTTGCCTTTGTTCGACGTCGGGTCTAATCAGTTGTGCAAGGGCACAATTAATATGTACATATGCGCACACGTGTGGGTCTCTGTCTGTACACCGTTGTATGCTCCGTAATGTGGACGACGGCGGAGGCGTTGGCCACTGCAGCACGAGTCGTATAGAGAGGAAAGGACGACTGCGTTGGGATCTGACCCCATACGACACATGCAAGGGGTTCGCTTATGTAACAGTAAGTCTCTCTCATCTGTCTGTCTCTTTCTATATGTCTCTGTCTGTCTCTCTCTGTCTTTGTGTCTGTCTGTCTCTCTGTATCTCTCTCTCGGTCTCTATCTCTCTCTGGTTGCTAATGCTCCATGGAATTTATGGAAAACTATATACTGAGTATGTGTGTGTGTGTATTTATGTTCTCATATGTAAGGCTTATGTATGCTGTATGTATGTGTATATGACTATATGTGTGTACCTATGTATGTATGTATGTATATGATGTATGTATGTATGTTTGTATTTATGTATGGTTGTATATATATATATATGTGTGTGTATATATATACATATGTATGAGGACACTTCATATAGTGCATATTTAAGTACCTAAGAAGAGCGTTGTACCACTGCCTATCCATCCGATCTAAACAAGAGCGTTTTAAGACAGTCAGCAAATGTATGCTGCACTGCAGAGTTAAAGGCAACCATAGGTAAGTGCAGTGGCAGACTGTTCCAGGAGGAACTAACAGTCCATCAGACGAGAAGGCACCATGGCATGAGTGGAAGTGATTCTGCTTTTCTCTGCCTCTTATGTTTGTCTGGTTGTGTGATCTAATGTGATTGCTTTTTTCTGCTCATTCTATGTTTGTGTTTTGTAATGTTGTTGCGGTTTTGTTGTTTTTGTTTTTATTTTTCTGTGTTTGGATTTTTTATGTGTGTTATTTCTTTTTTTAGAAGACTTTATGGGTGTGTTTTCTTTTGTTATGTTATTGTTTGTGTGTATTCTTGTATAGATTTTTATGCTGTTAGCTGATTCGAATTCTAAATAAACACTTTGCCTGGTCATAAAGTTTTACTGTGTAATACTTTGTTATAATTCTGTGACATGTACAGATATGCATCTCTCATGTACTGAATGATCTCACATTAAAGTTCATCCTAGGATTTCACAAAGGTCCGCCATGAACCCAGACTATATATATATATATATATATATATATATATATATATATAATATATGTATATATATATATGTGTGTGTGTGTGTGTGTGTGTGTGTGTGTGTGTGTGTGTGTGTGTGTGTGTGTGTGTGTGTGTGTGTGTGTATAGGTTACTAATAGAACCATTTGTTGTGTATAAAGGGGTCTCATAAAGGTGTGTTCCTCTGCACTGTAACGTTCTATTGTTGTGTTCTGTTGTCTAGTATTGTTATGCTGTCCTTTGCATTGGGGTGCTCAGTAGTGTAGCGGTTAGCATGCTGGATTGTCAGTTGAGAAGTCCAGAGTTCAAATCCACACCAGAGCAGAAATATGGATCGAGATTGCTGCCCCAGATTTATGAACTCAATATGGCTGAGTGGCTAGGGGGCTCAGTGATAATGAGTACACTGGCTGTACACTGTCAGTGTGAAGACGAGACGGTGAGGGAGAGGACTGGCCAACCGTTCTCATATGCTGAGGCTAAGAAAGTATAGTCGCTAGCACTTCATACCCTTGGCTGCCTCATGGCTAGCTCAAGGGACTGTTCTTCTCTTTTCGTCTTGTTGCATTCCGATATTTTCGGTTTCTTGTTTTCAGGTGACGTCAGAAAGGTTGTTATGTTTGTTGGTAACAATGAGCAGTTCTAACTGCCTAAAGCGGCAACTCTTCTAACTGCTTCAACTACTTCAGTCCGGCTGAGTTCAATGTCTTCGATCAATCGGGTCAAGAGAGAAACGAACAGACAGGTATCTTGAAAAACACATCTCGATTTTAGGGAGAGGTGATTGATCAGGTGGTCGCTGCTTTTGGGTAACACAGTTCAGCAAAATTCTATGCACTGATCTTCTCTATGACTTGGTTTTGGTGCGCCATCGGTTGATGCCTTGTGCATTAGACACCAGCGCAATAGTTCCACCAGCGTCTGAAAGCCTCTCTCTTTACCAGTGAGGACACTGGCCCGGGTTGGGAGCGCCTCTGATCTTGAGTGGCGCTACATAAATGCTCGATTATGAATAGAAGTTACTAATTACGATTACAGTCGTGATTACATGGTTGTCGTACTGATTCATTTCAGTAGATGGTACTGTGAAATTGGTACTCATCTGATTTTCTCTGTAAATGGCATCCTGCTGTTTGGTACTGATTAGTGGAATCAGTGGTACTGAGCATAGTGGTACTGATTCAGTCAATAGATGCTGTGGAGTACTGGTACTGGTATATTTGATAAATGTCTGAGAAAACCGAAACCATGAAACTTTGGTACTTGATTCATGTGCTAGATGTTACTTTTGGTCAGTACTGATTCAGTACAGACACTACACTTTAATGATTGGTAATAACTGATTCATTCAATAGATGGCAATTTGTCCATTGAATCAGTGCAATGAAAATCGGTGCTGATTCATTCAATAGATAGCACTTTATTATTATGTTCAGTGAAAATTACTTCTTCCTATTGCTGAAAAATAACGGTAGTTAATTAAAAACTCATTACCTTAATCACCATATAAGACTTAAGACTTGCCTGTTGACCAAAACTTGATCCACAGACCTTTGGGTGTTTAGCAGCGGATGTTCCTCCACTCAACCCCATCTCCATTATCCATGAGTTTGGGTTTTTAGGAAATCCATTGTAAATCTTGTCACATTTCGTTGGCACATCTCTTACTCTTTAGCCACAAAGGACTTGATGTGTCATGTGTGCCTTTGAAGGGTATGAGCTCTGTGAAATTGTCGTCGCCATAAAACGTAATCGGTAATTGTCGGAGGGGATATTGAAAATGCACTGACGGGGTTTTCCTGCGGGCGAGGGGATGGTATTCGGTTACGAAATGGATGATTATGACTGTGAGCCGACTGACTGTGTGGTGTGTATGTGTGTGTGTTTGTGTTCGGTCGTTTTCCGAATTTCCGATTATCTCTTTCTCTTAAAGGACCCGAAAAAACGATGTTTTGTTCAGCTACCCCAAAGTATAGTCGACGTATTTGCTGCTGAGTGTGTGAAGTATTCGTTTCTCGCTTTCGTTGCTTCCTCTTTGCTAAAACCAATCGAGATATAGAACGGAATCCGCATTGTCGTGATATCACCCTGTCGCTGGTACATCGTATCTGGTAAAGTATCATTGTGTGATTACATTCGCGTAGTGTATACGGATTCTATTAGCTGATATCTATAACATCTGAAATGGGAACAGTGGCGTCAATAGGTTGGTGTCACCCAGTGATGTGTAATCCATGGTGTCACCCCATGGACCTCCTCCGTTAGGGTTATTCTTAATTTAAAAATGTAAATTTCTGCTGAAAGTCTCCCAGAAATTTTCTTATTAGGCAGTTACTGTGCCATTTTGGTGTGGCCCCTCTGAAGGTGTCACACTGAACTGACATTTATCCCCCTGGACATAATCCCCCGGACATTATGTCATTGTCTGTCCGCCCCCCCTCCGATTTTGTCATATGTGTCGTGGGAGGCTGGTTTGTTATGTGTTCTTCTCTGTCTGTCTCACTCTCTTTCTCCATGGGTCTTTGTGGTTGACGGCTGTGTGTCTGTATTTGTTGAGTTGTATCTCTCGTTCATCTCTAGACTCTTTGGCTTGACCCGCTGCATCCCTGGATCATCGAGACACGTCTCCCATGGATGGCGTTGTTGTTCTAATACGATCGTCGGTCGTTGGGCCTTTTGTTCTATGATCAGTGAATCGAATGAGACCCATTGTCCAAGTGGATCCTTCGCCTTGGTCGACTCTATAGAGGATGGAGAGAGAGAGGGGAAGGGGAGGTGGACCTAGGAGTCCTCCTTCTAATTCCCTGTCACTGTCCACTCTTGTCCTTGGTCAGTTGGCGATGTCCAGTGGACAACTGGACGTCTGTTGTTATCTGTTTGCTGTGGGGGGGGGGGTTCCGCCGGAGGGGCCCTGGATCCCGCCCAAGGGTCTGGGGCGACACTTGGCTTCAATGTTTGCACGTGTGATGACCATTTTCACGGTAAATACACTGTGCATGCGTTGACAGGGTGACGAACAGAAGGCCATTGTTTCAAGGGTGCGCCCCTTTAACCGTCTCCGGGTTTCATAATTTCCCCACAGTAACTGTGACGTCATTTAGGCTGAGCGTCAGTCCAATGGTTAGTGTGCTAGGCTGTCAACTCAGACGTCGTGGGTTCAAATCTCGACTGGATGGAAAGATATTACAAGATGAAGATAATTACGAGAAAGATAATTACTATTAAAAGTGTTTCTGTTTCTTCTCGATATTGACCTAGTGATGGATTGATTTTGGTGCGCCATTTCTTGTTGTTTTGTGCATTAGACACCGGCGCAATAGAAGTTAATAATTAATTAATAATAATAATAATAATAATAATAACAATAATAATAATTAATGGCTATCCACCATAGGCTGCTTCTCTGACTTACGGCTGACTTACGGATTAACCTTCTGGATGTTGACCTGACTATGGCTTGGTTTGGTGTGCCATCGGTTGATGCCTTGCGCATTAGACACCGGCGCAATAGAAGTTGCTAATTACAATTACTAATACTTACAGTTACCTAGCTCGATGGTGGTGGCTGTTGGGCTATGAAACTGCTAGCTAACCAATTCGGTTGATATGGTTTCGGGGAGGGATGGGGATAGGGGATGATAATGATGATGATGATGGGGGTGGTAATGATGGAGGCTGCATGGAGCGCATTATGCAGGCAACCATCTCTTGCCGTAGCCGACTTTGGCACGTCAAGAGCGTTTTGGCCGTCGGCAGAGGCGACCACTGCCGAGGGAGGCAGTCGATCTATCCAACCCCCGTATGATTACCATCCGACCGACAGCCGGTTTCCCAGCCAAAGGCGGCGTACACCTCACAGCACTCGGCGTACACCCAATTGTGCGTTTTTTCTCTGAGTGTAGAATCTGGGGTGGGGTGGGGGAGCGGTGGGGGGAGGGGGAGGGCCAGTAGTGCAGTGGTTTTGTCTACGTCAGGTTATTATCCCCGACAGGTCGGTCGGTCGGTCTCTCGGTCAGGTTGAAGAGGGAGGAATGAACGAACGAGGCCGTCTCTCTCTGTCTCTGTCTGTCTGTCTGTCTCTCTCTCTCGTCGGCCGTGTGTTTAAATGGCGCGGTGGTGTGGCCGCTGCAGGGTATATAGATAGCACTTGGACTCTGGAGCAAGAGGCCAACGATAGACACACAGACAGACAGAGGTACAGAGGCACACCCCCAACGGACGGGTGGACCCCAAGACGGACCTTCAGAGGCATACAACTGGACAGCGTTGCAGGCAGACAGACAGATACGCAAACGAACAGACAGAAGCGCACAAATGGACGGACAGACACAGAGGAACACAGATACTTACGGACATATTTAGGCGTACAAATAGACAGTCATAGGAGCGGACATGAACAAAAGGACAGAGGCAAATGCAAAGGGACTTGGACGGGCAGAGACATATGCGGAGAGACATGTACTTGTACAGGCAGAAGGAGAGAGGTACAGAAGAGGACAGAAAGGGAAAGAAGCGGGCGTCCTCTTATATGTACGGCGTGTTCCCATGGTGGTGGTTGCGATAGAGCGACAGAGAGACAGACAGGCAGAGAGGGAGAGAGAGACAGACAGAGGGAGAGAAGAGACACACACACAGAGGGAGAGAGAGAAGGGTGATGGTGAGGGGTCATCACCCGCCACCTCTGCCTTGGCCTGCTGACTTGATACATACGTGCGAGAAGCCTTAATCATTAATGCGGCGGTGGTGGTAAGGGTGGGGGTGGGGTCCGTATGTAGAGAGAGAGGTAGAGAGAGAGGGTAGAGAGGCAGTTCGCCTGAACGCCAGAGAGAGAGAGAGAGAGAGAGAGGACGCACAGACAAAGAGACAGAGACAGACGGAGAGAGAGACACAGAGACACAGAGAGAGAGACGCAGCTGGGAGTTGTTAGGCGCTTGGTTGGTCTTCTTCTATGTTCGTTGCCTGTGGTGTTGGTGGTGGTGTATTGGTGGTGTTTCTGATGCTGCATGAGGCCAATATATTGTTGTCCATCGAGGGACATCGTCCAGAGGCCAATCGCTCCTCCTTCCATCCGTCCATCCATCCATCCATCCATCCGTTCGGGTAAGTGTTACGGTCCGTCCGAAGCTATAGGCTCTGCTCTTCCGCCGATGCGGACACCTGAAAGGTTGCGGCCATCCTCGGCTATTAGTGCGTCTGCATGCGCGCGCACGAGTGTGTTTTGAGTGAGTGTGTGTGTGTGTGAGAGAGAGAGAGAGAGAGAGAGAGAGAGAGAGAGAGAGAGAGAGAGAGAGAGAGAGAGAGAGAGAGTATGTATATGTATGTTTGTGTATGTATATGTGTATTTATGTGTGTGCATGTAGACTTTTATGTATGTATACATCGTGTAGGTTTGAAGGTGTGTGTTTGTATGCATGATGTCCTGCTTGCCTAGCAGTCCATCCCATGGGATGATGAGGGTCCAAGGAGAAGGAGGAGGAGAAAGTTTGACCTGCCTGGATATGCTTACGTATATGCGTGTCTCTTCGTGTATGTGTTTTGGTGTGTGTGTGTGTGTGTGTGTGCTTGTGAGTGTAAAACGGTCGCCAGATAGTTCATAGTGTGGTGGGATTCTTTTACGTTGGGAAAGTCAGTTTTCTATGTTTCGTCTGAAAGGGTCATGACCTCAGAAGATACGGGGGGGGATATCATGCCCGGAAATTCAGGACTCTGTGTGCTGTTTTAGGTGTGTGTGTCTGTAGTTATATGTTCGTGTGTATGCTTGGATGTTCCCCTATGTATGGTCCGCGTGTTCGGCTGGTTTGCCATAAAGAATCTTGGGTCAAGGCTAAATGAAAACGTTGACTTTTTGAGTGTTTACCGATCTATAGTAGACCAAATGCTAGAGTTGGATCAAGCGATTCATTTAATCTGCCGTGCATTTTGGGATTGATTGATTGATAGAATTGATTGTTTGATTGACATTGTTTGTTTTGATTGATCTCTTGGATTGATTGACTAATTCAGTTTGTTGATTGATTTGATTTAATATAGTGATTTGTTTGATTTTGATTTATTGATTAATTTGATTAACCGATTAATTTATTTAATTAATTAATTTATTTATTTGATTCATTTAAATATTTATTGATTGATCGATTGACTGATTGATTGATTGATTTATTTGTCTGATCGATGAGCTGTTTTGGGGTAAACTGGCACTTAGTAACTGTTCATGATAAGTGGTGATCTTGGGAGAAATGCCTGCGTAGGGTTAATTGACGAGGGCAGCGTAGCATTGGGTTATTTATAGTTGTGTTGGTAATGAAAGCCCCAGGGCTCCTTGAAGTTGCTAGACTACAATGGGGCCATTGTACGGCAGGGTGTGAAACCCTGTAAACAATGGAGAGGATTGAACTTGCTTGTATATCTCGCCCTTTATGTTAATATGGGAGACGAGGGATGGGACTGAGAAGGAGAGACCTCAAACCACAGGAAACAGTTGGGTCATTGTGTCCCTTGGGAAGTGGGCGAAAGCTTAGAGCAGTGGGGGTCATTTACATAGAGCCAGGGCTTTACATAGCACCATGCAAATGTTGAGGTACACGTATGCATACATACTTACATACTACATAGATACATACATCATACACACGTGTACATACCGGTACATACATATATGCAATACATACATACACTTGCCTACCATACACATGTATCTATACATACGTGCATAAACAATGTCATGTAGAGAGGGCTTACAAATGACTGACCTCATCCAGGTCTGCCTCAGATTGAGCAATGGCTTTGATCACGGAATGGGGTAGGGTAATAGAAAGTAATTTGGAAAGGTATAGGACAATATAAGGTAATTGGTTAGTTGCTGTTTAAGGACACTGTGTCGTAACAAAGATGATTAGCGTCGCCCTCCTCCTTTCTCCAGGCTTGGGACTGGCACTGCCAGAGTACGAGTAGTGGCGGAGTTACATACGGTAATTTGTCAAAGTAGGGTAATATGATTTAATTTGTCAAGTTAGGTTAAATTGAAAGTCCTGTTTATTGAAAGGAGAACGCAGATCTGAGCTCAGTATACAAATGGTCTGAAAACATGTTCGGAGGGTGGTGAGAACGGGTGGTGGTGGTCGTATTGCTTTCCCATGGTAATTATCTTCAAAAGCCCCGTGGACAAGACCTACCCTCTCCTCCCGTCGTCTGTTTGCCCTTCTGATTGCCAGACGGTGCTGAAGGTGACAAGGGCCAATTAATGATTCGCTCACCTGTGATCTCGGGCCAGGTGTCGTCACCTGTGTTGGCCACACTGCCAAAATCGTCTCTATATACCCCTCTGTTTGGCACGGTCCTCGGCTAATGCGGGGACCCTCGTCCGGGCAGTTTTCCTCAGCCCGTAGGTCAATTGGAGGGTAGGGATACATTAGTGATAATGCCGTCATCATCATGATGAGGTAATGATTGTTATACTTGTAAAGTGAGTCACGGTAGCGGACTGGTTGAGCGCTTGCCCTGTAAAGGGTTGGCAGAGGAATAGTTAAATGGTGTTCAGTGACACTCTTGCCTCAAGAACAAACAGGTCTTGAAAGACGCGGTTCAATGCCTGTAGCCCCTCGAGTCGACCGACTCAGCCTTCCACTCCCTAGGGGCAGCTGTGAAATGAGTGGGCGCCCAACAGGATGCCAATACGTGTGTTCAATAAGATCATGAAATTTGTGCCATCACATATCAATGTTACTTAGACCTTAGACCTTAGTCCTTTCACAGCCTCTGTTATCCTTTCTTCCGGGGCCAGCATAGCATCGTCCCATGTTTTACTGCAATTTGTCAATAAACACAATCATCATCATGATCATCATCATCATCATCATCATCATCATCATCATCATCATCATCATCATCATCATCATCATCAATCACCATCGTCCATCATCGGATCATCATCACATCATCATCCATCATCATCATCCATCATCATCATCAAAACGGAGAGTATGGGTTCGACCATCCTTCCCTTAAACGGTTTACTGTGTAGGAACCTTGAACAAGTCCTTCACTCACAGGTGCTCAGTGCCATCGATTGATTCTTAGTCATCAGGTAGATGCGCATAATAAATGCATAATTATAATAATCATCATCATAATCATCACCAGCTCCTGATGCCAGTCATTTGGTGATGATGGTTGTGAATGAGTGATGTCCATTTCCTTTTTTCAGTCATTCGTTGCGTCGAGGTCTCTCCTTTGATGTCTAGTACAAGTCTTATGGCTTTGTTTATATTTATCTATCGATCCTAGTCTATCTCTCGTGGTCCTCCTCTCCAGGCCTCCAAGGCTGCTTTCCCTGGTCGTAACTTGCCTCCTCATCAAGGGCACTCTGTGGATTCGGAATGACTGGAATTCCTACCACATGACCAAGCCATCTTTTGCACGGAAAGACTTCAACTTTCCTATTTCAGTATTTCTAATTTTTCACTCTTGAGATTTCTGCAGTTCTCGGTAACCAAGTCATTTCTCTCTTAGGGATTTTATTCTCATCTTACTTTCTAGCTATTGTTTTTAATTGTTTCTGTTTCATGTAGAAAATGGTTTGTATCATTGTAAGATTTATTCCTTTCTTTCATTTCTTATTTCTTGACTTCCTTGCCACATTTTCATATGGCTGAGCAGTTGCATCATTTGAGTGCATTTCCTCTGCATTGTGTCTGCTAGTTAACACAGTTTACTTAAGCTGTAACACCCACATGATGTAGGAATTGCATTGACTAAAATTATGCCAGTTGTGGGCTTCACGCTGGTGTGTTAGCTTATCCCTCCTCCTTTCTCCAGGCTTTGGACTGGCACTGCCAGAGTACGAGCAGTGACGAGAGTTTGAAATTGAACGTTTGGACGCATTAAGCCGATTTCTTTGGTAAGAACTGAAGAACTGGTTGGCTGGAGTGCATTATATGCAGTGGAGAAAAGCACTGAATCTATGACCTGTGATCCATGTCATCGTAAACGAGCTTTGCATCTTAATGTCACCTGTTCCAGGCTGTGGATCTTTTCATCTGAACAAAGGAGACCAGTTTCGTTCGTCCCTGGTATCTATAGAGCGAAGGAGGAGGTATTGAAATGGTCGGCGGCCTAGCAACCATGCATAATGAGCTTCTTGATCTTATACGTTGGCTGTGTTCCCACAATGGTTGAAAACGATTCTGCTCTGAAGTGCTGTTGAGCTGCCAGTCCCAAGCTGAGAAAAAGGAGGAGGGTGACATTAATCATATGTGTCGTGATACAGCCACCGTAGGCTGCCTCTGTCTTACGGACTGATCTTCTGGATATTGACCTAATTACAGCTTGGTTTTGGTGTGCCATCGGTAGACGCCTTCTGCATTAGAAACCGGCGCAATAGAAGTTAAAATTACTACAGCATAACAGTTACTAGTACAGCATGGCTAGACAGTAAATAACCTACCAAGCAGTCCCTTGAGTTGCCCATAGTAGGCTGCCATGGTATGAGTAGGACTACAGAAGCTAACGATTGATTTAATAATCGTTAATTAGTTTTAACGATTACATTTATTTTTAATGAAGTGTTGGTGACTTCAGTTTTCTCAGTCTCACCATATGAGGGTGGGTGGCCAGTCCTCTCCCTCGCCGTCTCATACTAGACTATTTTCCACCAATTGTATTTTTTAGCGAACGTGTAAATCGTTGATTGCTTCTATTAGATTATTGCCATTGATTCGACGTAGAACGAGAAACAGATGATTATTGATTTAAGTTGGGTTTTTTCAATCGAGTTATGTAAACGCTGAACAATATTATGGTTCCTGATTTATGTCCATTTTTAAATCATTGCATTGTTACGAATTTAGGTTAATTGGTGATTGAGGTTAATTCCCATTATCTCGGCTGTCTACAGACTTTAGACCCTTAGGGCTATGTTATTATTAATAATAATGATAGTAATAATAATAATAATGCTATTATGCTATGCTGTCTCTGGACGATTTTTTGCTTCCTTAGGGATTTTAATTACCTCGGGTAAGATAATAACAATAACAAGACGGTTATATAGCACCGCAACATAGCTAAAGAAAAGGAGGACTCTGTACATGAGTCAACTCATTTCAACAAATCAATGCCAGTCATATTATAGTTTACAAAGAGAGGTCTTGAGTTGTTATTTTAATGTCTCAAATGATGGCGCATTCTTCACGTAGTCGAGAAGACTGTTGCACGCGGTTGGTCCAGCGCCAAACCTCGTAGAAGACCACGGGACTAATACATCTTTTCAACTCCAGTTTTAATTTAATTTTAGTATTCTAGTCAAATTCTAATCTGCGAATTTCTTTAACAATGCACCTAAAGATGTTATATATAAATGTTGGCATTGGAGAGGTCAGATCTAAACATATTGATTTATTGATTGATTGATTGATTGGTTAGTCGATTGATTGGTTCAGGGATGCATGGATTGATCTTGATCAAATTGGGGCTAGTTAAATGTGTTGATTTATATTGATTGACATGTGGATTTGGTTGTATGCTGAGTTGATTGGCCCTGATTGAACCACGGAACAGCGAATTGGTGTTAGACTCGTTTTCAGGGTCAGGGGGGGGGTCGGGTTTGTCAGTCGGTCAGGACCTCGGCTGCTGCTGCTCTTAGCCTTCAGTCTCAGAGGAGAGAGACACAGACAGACACAGACAGACACAGACGGATAGACAGAGAGGGAGACAGATGCAGAGACAGAGAGAGAGACTCCTCTTATCCAGACGATGGAATTTTCCCTCAGGGTCGTTTTTCCATTTCATGGATTGCTTGACCGGATGATTTTGATAACGTTGACCTAGAATCTTGGTCTGTTTCGCACAGCAGTTAGAGTTAGTGCTGGTGTATGCACGCTTAAGTGTATTTCTCTAGGTTTGTGTGTGCAGGTATGTATTTGTGTCTGTCTGTATACATGTATCTATGTATGTATGTATGTTTGGGTATCTGTGTGTGGGTATATATGTATGTATGTATGTGTGCGTGCCTGTATGTGTATATATATACGTATGTATGTGTATATATGTACGTATGTGTATGTATATATGTATGTATGTATGTGTTGGAGGATTTTGTAGTGCCTTTAAACTGATTCACGTTAGTGCTTTGTACTATCTTAACCGTTGTTATAACTCTTGAAGAATGACAGGTTTAACTGTGTTGAACTAATTCCTAGATGATTTGTTTAGGTAACTATTTCTCTGAGTATTTTTATTATTAGTATTCATTATTATAATTATAATTATAATTATTCATATTAATTGGGGTGCTCGATAGTGTAGTGGTTAGCGTGCTGGACTATCATTTGAGAGGTCGGGGGGTTAAAATCCTTACCAGGGCAGAAATATGTTCTAAGAAACTTAAGCCGGAAACACTTCATATCCATGGCTGCCTCAGGGCTAGCTTAAGGAACTACACTTCCTCTTCAGATAATTATATCTTCCTAATTTATGATTTCAACTGAGAAGTACGGATAGCTGGGAAAAGAAAAGTTTTCAGTCGTTTGCGAAATGAGGGAAGAGAAAGGGAAGTGTCCGTCAAAGCTGGTTGTAATGATTTCCATAGGTGAAGACTAACTCTAACTCATGAGAAGGCAGAGAAACGATACGTCGGCCAGAGCTTAGGAAAAACAGTTGACCAGAGGAAGCTGACCTTGACCTTGTCCAGGTGGAATTAGGCGCAAGTGGACCGATGCAGAGTCGGAAAGGTTGGTCGGTGCTATAGACTATGAATTGCCCTGTGTATAGGAGGACAGGAACTTTGAAGTGGACCAGAGCTGGAAAAGATAACCACGGTCACTTGAGAGACACCAAACCCATCAGAGGAAGAATGATGCCAGCAGCATAAGCAACAACAGCTGCAGCTGTAGCACTGATTGCAGGGAATCATAAAGGTGACGAAGAAGTGCGATTGTCCAAGCCTCATATATTCCTGATATATATCAAAGGAACCTATATATATATATATATATATATATATATATATATATATATTTATATATATATATATATATGCATTTATATGTATAATTGTATATATATGGAATATGTTTTTTATTTTGTTATTACCGTTGTTAGCAACTATGGTTGTAGGTGTGATGAGGGGCAGTGGATGTGTGTGTTGGAGGGATATTTATGGATATGGGTGACCAGGAACTTCTGAAAGGGGTTTTAGGTTGGATGCCAGTGGGAGTAGTCAGTCAGCCAGTAAGTCAGTCATTGGGTCAGTCAGTTAATCAGTCAGTCAATAAGTCAGTCAGGAAGTCAGTAAGTAAGTTGATAAGGAAGTAAGTAAGTAAATCAGGCAGTAGGTGAGTAAGTCAGTAAGTCAGTAAGTGAGTGAGTAATTTGGATGTGTTAATGTGCTACAGAGGTTCATCATTGGGTCATTCTAGCCTTCCGCTATGTCTCCGTGCCTCTGTGTATCTGTCTCTCTGTGTCAGTGTCCGTCCGTCTGTCTATCTCTCTGTGGCTGCTGATGCTGCTGACGGAGGCCAGAGCATCTGCCGTGTGTGATTGATGGCTTTCCACTTCTTTTATGGTAATGGCCTACATCATCCCCAGGGGGCGCTCTCCTCTGTTGCACTGCTGTTGTAATGTTGTCCCAAGGCCAGTGCACTGATGGACAACCTAAGTGCAACACCCATAGGCAACAACTCTCAAATTGCACTTGCTTACAGAGATCGTTTGTTCATACCCAAACGGTCAGAAACTGATGATGACAATGATATATACACATACATACATACATACACACATGCATACATACATACATACATACATACATACATACATACATACATACATAGTGATGGGTAACTAATAATTAATTAGTTAATATAATTAGCTAATTAATTAGTTTGGTAGTTAATTCTAATTAATTAGTAACCCGAATGTTGCTAATTCTAATTCTATAAATTAAAATGTCATAATTAGCTTCATAAGTACCTTGCCTACATATTTCCTTACTAACTTTTTGTGGGATGCTTTCTTTGTAACTAAGAAACATCATTTACATCAGCCAATATTTTAAGTTCTATGATATCTGTGAAAGAAGAATTTTGCCATTAGTTATGACAGGTTCTTATGAAAATGTTCAGTACATGAAATCCATCAGTTAATGAAAATTACTGATTATAATTAATTAGTTGAGTGCTAATTCTAATTCCTATTAATTAATTTTCCTAGCGTGCTAGCTTTCCTAAAAATGCTAATTCTAATTATGAAATTTGAACTAGTGCTAATTAATTAGTTAAAAATCTTGATTACCCAACAAAGACTGTTCTAATTTAGCTGGGATTGGGTCGGGAGCGCTGCTCAGTAGAGGGTCTTGAAGGGGCGCTATATAAAACTTCATTCAGGTCAAAGGTAATGTCTGGATTTTCAGATGATCTCCTTTGTCTTGTAACGTATTTCGTTTAATCATAATATTATGTGTATATTTGCCATGTTCTAAACCCTTCTTCTCACAGTCCTGTAAGGCTATTAAAGGCAAAGCCAAGAGCCGAGAAATTATTCACAGAAATACGCACACGCCACCGGGTTATAAAACTTTATTGTATTTTAATTTCTTTAGGAGTTTGGACGTTCTGGCCAGCGATGATGAACCATAATCGAACTTAACGGTGGCCAACAGAGCGTTTCTCCGAGAGTTAAGAGCGTCGGCGGTGGCGGGGTTGCAGTCAGAAGGTTAGTAATGCGGACGATACATATTGAACCCGTAGTTTTTTCTCATTTGTCTTCGTTACTGCGATGGGGGCTTTGTGTTTATTGGGTGGGGGAGGAGTGTGTTGATTGTGGGGTGGACTATTGTCGGCAAGCGAAGAAGGACATTGAATTGATATATTGAGCGAACTTAATCGTGTGCGCGTCTGTAGGCAAACTTGCAAGTTGGGACTTGCCCCTGCGGGCGGGTGGGCGAGCGGGCGACAGGCCGGGCGGGCGGGCGGCAAGTGGGAGCCCCGATGGAGATCGCAAACAGTGGGCCACTTAACCCTTGATATACGACCTCAACTTGTGGAGTGGTTCGGTGGCTTGGAGACGGGGCGTATTTGCCGTCCAGTCAAGTCGAGTACGCCCCCATGGACCTTCTCACGAGTACGTAAGTGGGGTGGGTGGGTCGTTCGTAGGGGACTGCGCTGG
>JACEVL010006418.1:737500-865000 GCA_020284085.1 Aporrectodea caliginosa
TTTATGGGTTTTTGTTGTGAGTGACCTCTGCTCTTGTGCAAAGATGGACAGGCGGATTGGTGGGTGGATGGAAGAATGGATGGACGTAGGGATGGATGGATGGACGTAGGGATGGACGGACGGATGGACGGACGGATTGACGACGGATAGATGGAAGGAGGGATGGACGGAAGGATAGACGGAAAAATAGATGGAGGAGATAAAATAGTCAATCCGTGTCAGGATCTGTTATGCTATTATAGTTAAAATGCGCTGACTTAGGAAACGAATGCATTGAGTGCAGGTCAACTGCTGCTCTGGCTTTCTGTCTGCCTCTCTGTCTGTCTCTCTCTGTCTGTCTCTGTACCTCTGTGGTCTGCCGTTTGTATGTCCACCTCCGTCTTCATCTCCCTCTTCCTGCCCTTCTCTCGATCCCTCTCTGTCTTTGCCGCTTTCTCTCTTCTCCTTTCCTCTCTTTCTCCTTCTCTCCATCTCGGTTTCTCTGAGTGTCTTTCTCTGCCTCCTTCTGCTTCTATTTGCCTATCTCTCTATGTCTGTCTCTCTCTGCATGTGTGTATTTATCTGTCTGTATCACTCGCCCTGAACGTTGGTGAACGGAAGGCGGAATTGTACTATTGAGTAGATCAATATTGTCGTTGATACTGGACCCTTTGTAATCGCATGATTTGCTGTTAGCTTCAGTCGTCTGTCTTCTACTCGATAGTGTAGTGGTTAACGTGCTGGACTGTCAGTCGAGAGGTCGTGGGTTCAAATCCCCGCCAGGGACAGAAATTTGGTTCGAGATATCTGCCCCACTTGCACCCCTAGCCTACTCAGCTAAAATGATCGTACTGATCGTACACTGTCGATGGGAAGATGAGACGGCGAGGGAGAGGATTGACCACTCGCCCTCATATGCGGAGGCTAAGAAAATTAAGTCACTTCATACCCACGGCTGCCAGGCCCTCTGATTTTGGGGTTGATAAAGAACTCTTGAGGTTGTTTTGAAAAGTGGTTTCGAAAGTTGTACGGCACAGGTCAGGTCCATGACCAAAGACTTTGGGGTTTATCGATTGAAGAACTGTCTTTAAAAACTGGTTACTGAACAGAATGTACATTCTCTAAGTTAATATGTTTAGTTGTTGTGGCTGGAAAAGTGCTTAAAGTTTGTTGTGATCCCTAACTATGTCAGGTTAATGTGCATTTATTATGCGCCTGTGAGCAAGAAGCACGTGCCTATTTGATGCCAAGTGGCTCTGGTTGTGAACTGTGGACGTAGTGTTAGAAAGCCAGTCGGTCGTTAAGCCATTGCGGTATTGAGCAGTGTACTTTGGAAGCAGAAGATAGGCAGTTGGGTGAATGGCGCAGTTTCAGAAGACGAGAGAGGAAATAAAAGCGGATCCAAGTATGAAATGCAGGAGGAGGTTTTCTCACGAGGAAGAGATGAACGTTTGGCTGGATAGGGAAGGAGGAAGGGAGGAAAGTTGGGAGGGAGGGATTGATGGAGGGATAGATGGAGGGAGGGAGGGATTGATGGAGGGATAGATGGAGGGAGGGAGGGCTAGAGGGATGGAATGGATAGATGCAGGGAGGGAGGGATTAATGGAGGGATAGATGGATAGATATCTAGGAATTTTTCTGGATGACTGTTTTGGGGTGTGGGTGGGTGGATGGATGGGTGGGTGGAAGGAGGGATTTTGGTTGGTGGAAGGATGGATATATGGTGGGAGGGAGGGAATGAGAGACGGATGGATGTATGGAAGGAGAGAGGGAGGGAAGGGTGTGTGTGTGTGTGTGTGTGTGGTGGTTTTTGCTGTAGAGTGACTGTGGTATATCCAAAGGAATCCGTGGAAAAAGCCGGGAAAACAGTTGTAAGTGGTTTCTCTATGTACTTGCAATTCTTCGTCCTTTGTGAGTCATAAACGTTGTCCGGAAATAGACAGCAGAACAGAGCATCCGGAAGGAAGGAAGGAAGGAAGGAAGGAAGGAAGGCAGTGCAGGGCGTCGGATGATGATGCCCATAAAACCACGGCACAGTTAAGACGCAGCCGAAGAAGAGAAGGGTGTGGACCGGGGCCGAGCACAAGGGAACCAACGGTGGGGAAACAAAGGAAGTAGGGAAGAAGGGAGAACTGAGAAGGAAGAGTAGGGAAGAAGGGAGAGCTTAGAATGAAGAGTAGGGCAGAAGGCGCGCTTTGGTAGATCACCGATACCGGATACATCTGACTTTTATCCTGGGGTGCTCCTCCAACTCGGCCATGACCTTTGGTCGCCATTTTGCTCACTCCCTTTGGAAAACACTAGAGGAATAGAGGGGTAGTGAAGTAAAGGTGTTGTGGGGTTATATGTGACGAGCAGGGTGAAGGGTGAATAGGGGAGAGGATGGACACAGCAGCAGCTCTTGCTTTGGGTTTCTTAGAATAACTTGGCAGAACTGAATCCAAGTGAAGTAGGTCCTGGATTTCAGACTCTTGAAATGTTATTCTAGTCAATGAATTTGCTACATTGTATTTGCTACCCATGTTTATTAAGCAATACACTAGAGTAGCACTTTTTGAGAATTTCAACCGTTGTTACCCTATTTTTAAACACAATAGATTTAGTTATTATTACGCCTTTCTTAATACTTTAACAATGGGTGTGTATTAAATGACAAAGTATCAATCAATGGCACTGAGCAATTGTGAGTGAAGGACTCGCTCAAGGTCCCTACTACACAGTAACCGTCTGAGGATGAGATGAGGCTCAAACCCTCATTCTCTCTAAGCGTCAGAAGGCGAGCGCTCTAATTGGCCACCATGTCCCACTAGATAGAGAGTCATCATCCGGTTTGGATGTTCCCCCATTCCCCCATGGGGTGAAACCCACGTCAAGCCATGTGATGTGAATAACTATCCAAATAGAACTAATTGTTTCGACCTACAGGATCTGTTGAAGAAATGTATGTAGATTGTAAACTTTGTAAAGTGACAGTCGTATGATGACTAATGTCAATGTGTTGTTTGCAGTGACTCCTCCTCTTTGTCTCCGTTGATCCCACTTCACGTGTCCTTCGTTTGATCCGAGCTTCTGGGACTTCTCCTTCCTCCATCGGTTGTCTCCCTCTTGCACTCGGCCGGGGGTCCTCGATCGGGCACCGGACAGCGTCACGCTGACCGACCGACTGGTGCACGATGCAGCCAGGTGTATCGGTCGGCACGAGCGACCCTAACCTCCCGAAGTCGGTGACGCGGGTTCTCCAGCACTCGATCCTCCAGCTGTGCAACGAACACATCAGCTACAACCACACTCTGCAGGTCCTCGGGGTTCTCTGCCTCACCATCGACGACAAACAGCAGGAACTGGTCGTCAAGGTCAACAACACCCTTAAGAGGGTCAATCCCGTGACGCCGCCCAAGGACTCACTGCCTTTTCCGCCTCCGGGTGTCCCTCGCGAGGGTCCGGACCAGTGCCTCCCGACCGCAGAGGTTCCGCTCATGTACGAGGGCAGCTGTCCGAACGGTGCCTTCTCGTCCCCAGGGGGCAGGTCCTGCGAGCGGCGCAAACATGGAAATCAGGGACTGTCGTCGGGGAGCGGCCATGCTGGAGGAGGCGCCGGGCGGAAAGGTCACGGACGCAAGCAGACGAATCCAGTCCGAGTGAAACACGTTTTTGATGAAGGAGACGGTGATATATCGGATGGTGACGTTCTAACGATCGAACCAACTCGTCCACCGGAGTCACCAGACACCCAGGAGCGAGGCACACCAGACACTCCGACCGCTCGAGACGAAAGCGTCTCGCATTCGAACCTCAAGTGCATCGGAGGAATTCGAAAGGCAAAGCGGAAGCTGAACGAGCTCTTCTCCTCACCGAAAGGCGACCGCGCTGACGGCCGTGGAGATGTCCGACCGAATTCAAGCAATAACCAGGGAGGCTCTTGCGATGGGGCGTATCCGGTCTGCGGCGAGGACCTGTCGGGGAAGAGGAGTCCAACGCGAGCCGTGGCCCGGCCGACCATGTGTGACAATGACTCAGGGGAAGACAGTCGCGACAGCAGCTGCAGTCGACGACTCGTCGTGATCGCGCCAGACGAAGTGAGCAGTCCAGAGCATCTGGAAGATTCAGGCACACCGAACGCCGAAGTTGGGGCGCTCAACTTCAGCATGGGTGCGCTCAACGGAGGAATACCCCAGCCACCAAAAAACGACAGCGGGGGTGGCGGAATTGCAGGCGGAGTAGGAGTAGGAGTAGGAGGGGGACTTCAGGTTGCCAGCCTTGCCGCAATGGACTTTCAAAATGGCCTTCTGAACGACCTTAATGGGATTCGCATAAAGGAAGAGATCAAGAGTTACTATCCGCTCGGATTCGACTTGCTGATGAACGCAAATAGTTTTGACGTGTCACAGAACCTTGCCATTCACACGACCTTTCTCGACGATCGTCGATTTCTGCCAGCGGCCGCGGCTGCCCACTGCGCCGTCTCCAATGGCCACCACATCGCTTCACAGAATGCCCTCAGTGCCGAACTCTGTTCTACCTCGCGCGGATGCTACCTAACCGACGCCACGTCGGCTGCCGGCAGTCTCCTCTTGGACGAGGCTCGCCTGCGCAACATGGTGAACGGTCTGTCGGTCGCCCAAGTGGCGATGGGACCGTCGTCCTATACCATCTCGAGCTGCCTTAAGGACGGTCTGACGATGCACCTGACGAAGACCCGCAACAAGGACCGGTCTCTGTTGGGCAGTTCGTCGATGAAGGTCAAGGACATCATCATGTACGACGATTCCGCTCCGCTGCACACGCAGAAGGGAAACAAGATCGAAGGCGACTTCATGCTCGACTCGCTCAACGTCGAGGGCAAGAAGCGTCGTCGACGGACCGCAGAGGACGCTCTGACGTCCGAAGAGATCGCCGAGTACATGGGGTCGTGCGACCGCGGGCCGTGCAGCTTCAAGTGCAAGTACTGCGGCGAGGTGTGCGCCGACCTTTCGCGCTACTTCAACCACACGCTCATCAAGCACAACTCGTTTATCTGTCACCAGTGCGGCAAGAACTTCACGACCAAGAGCTCGCTGCTGCGCCACCGGCCGATTCACACCGGGATGCGCCGGTTCGCTTGCAGCATCTGCAAGAAGTCCTTCTACCGCAAGGACAAGTGCAAGGCCCACATCAAGCGACACCTCGGCCTTGGCTCCGATCCCCCGGATAAGTATCCACCGTTGCCTCCGAGCCTCGCCAACGCCTGATTTCTCGGCCGTTTATTTTTCCGGCGTGCGAACACGAAAGTCGTGAGTTTGCACGCTGCCGTGATAGGTTAGTTTTTTGTTTATGCCGGACGTGTGACGCTGTTGTGTCATCTTTTTGACCTCTCTTTTCCCCTTCCGTTTCTTTCTCTCTCGTCTCTCTCGGTTGCTTTCCTTGACTCTCTTGGCAGTCTCAGTCGATTCTTAACGAATCACATTCAACTTTGAATGACTGCTCGCTTCGAAAACCGACGTTTATCTGAAATGACGCGGAATTCATCGAATCAATGTTTTACCTCGTAAGCCAGGAATTTTTTTTGAAAATATGGGCATTCTGGTTGGCTTACCTATGAAATGAGGAAGTGGACAAGTAACGAGGATGTCGTGAGATACTGGTCTTTCTAGCGACTGCGTATGCTTTGAAGCACTTGATCAATTCTGCACATGTCGAGTAAATGCAACCGGCAGATTTTGCCAGCACTTGGCCCATGGAGTCAAGATGTCACTAAATTCGTTATGAATTTGATTTTGCAATAACCGGAAAGAACGGTGGAATATGTCGAATGCCGTCTGCATAGCATTGATGCTTATCTTGGAAGGTATTTCAATTGGTAGTCAGGTATCTTCGTTATCTCGTCAGGTGTGTGAATTATTATCGTAACGATTTGTAAATGTAATTAGAGTTGAATAGGTAATTTATTTGAGAATTTGTTTGGCTAATGCCCTTGATAAGTGCATGTTGGAGCTTGTGTCGGAGAAATGGTGCCATTGCGGCCAAGTTTTTTATGTAGCTCTTGTTTTTCTGTTAATTTACTTGTGTGTGTGTTTTGGTGTTGGATTTCTGTAGAGGCTAGAAGGCCATTTCTTTTGGGTTGTGACTTTTTGGTGGAAGCTTTTCAGTTGTCTTTTATTTGCATTTGGATCGCCAACTGTGGCGTTTTGCGGACCTCGGAATCATAGGGTAGACACGCAAGATTTCTGCATAGTTAGATCTCGGCTGTTGTCGCATTTTGTGGCCTAAGTTAAGTCTTGGAACTTTGTGAATTTAGTCGTCGACTTTTTGTGTCTGTGGCAGTGTTGTTGGTGGTAAGTAAGGAAGTTCTGCTTTCAGTCAATTGAGATGAACGATTCGCTTGGACTATCAGTAGCTCATTTCAACTTCTTTGACCAACTCTCGTTTCTTTTTTGGCTCCATCTTGTTTTTTATTTCGTCACCACAGGCAAGTCAAGGGTCAAGGCCTGACAACTGCCTTCTCCATTGAGGCCATGCTTGTCCTTCTGAGGCCAATGAGGCCTTTGTCCTCGTCTCTTGAAGAACCTCTTAGTCATGAGCCAAAGACTCATCCTCCTCCTTCTTCTCCTTCTTCTTCTTCTTCTTCTTCTTCTTCTACTTCGTTTTCTTGACCTGTGGTTGTTTGATTGCATTTACCGGTAGATGTCGCGTCTCTGCCGAGTCATGATGAATATTCATGAGGACGGCTGCACATTGGCATTAATGAATATCTGTTTCTCATTAAGAGACTGCTGCACAGCATTGAATGCACCTGGCCCTCTGTATGTATGTATGTCTGGCTTCTTCTGCAAAGTATTCCGTTGAGCTAGTTTTGTTTCTGTTTTTGCATGAATTCGGTTTTGAATATTTCGTAATTTGTATAAATTGAATTTATTTAATGTTTAATTGGTGAAAATCTGCGGATGATCTGTGATGGATGGTTGTGACGTAGAGAAGACGAATGACCGCGGTCATCCCTTCCTTGACCTCTGGTCAGTTTGTGTGAGTTATCCCCCCTTATTTACTGTATCCCCCCTCGTGAGTTGAGGCAGTTATGAGGCTTGTTTTAGTATTATTAATGGTTGGTTTAGGTGAGTGGTAAGTCCAAGTCAGTTCCGTCTGGTCATCGGTCAATTCTACTGGTCAGTCCATTGTCTGATTAGTCATATGTGTTTGGTCACTCTGGTCATCATGGTCACTTGCTGACCATTTCGTCCAAGTCGAGAGTTCTGGTCAGATGTTTGTTACTGTTGGTTTGTGGTCATTTCTGAGTTGTGGTCAGTTTTCGCACTCGCTTCATCGGTCATTTCTTGTTGTCCAGTTTTGTTGTGATTTGGGTTGTTGGTCATTCTGGCTGTTTGTTATATTTATTGGTCATTTCTAGTAATCGGTCATTTATGGTCATTTTATGGTGACCACTGATCTGGTCATTTTGGTCATTTCTGGTCATCATATGGTTCTGGACTGGTTCATGAGGTATTTGGGTCATTTGAGGTCATTTGTTGCAAATGAGGTCAGGTTGTTGGTCAGTGATGATGGATTGAGTTGTAAAAAGAGAAAGCGAGGAAGAGGTCTTTTGGTCATCGAGCAGAGCTATCAGTTTCTCATTGAGCTTTAATCGTTATTTTATTTATAATTGCTGTTTATGCAAACTATTATTAATAATGCCTATTGTGTGTCGAACACAGTGTGGGAAGGAGATGCCTGGCAAGTCAGAGCTGCTTCTTGGAGCCGAAAACGGGAAGAGAAATTAAATCTGTCTGATGCCCCTGAGAGGGGTTGGTGGTGGGCGAATGGTTAACCGTCCCTGCTGCTGCTGGTCCACCCTGGCTGATGGGGTTGATGGGTGGAAGGAGGGTGGCACATGCTGATGAGAACTAGTCATAATTTATGATAATTTATTCGTAATCAACGGCATTGGTTGAGTTTCTGTGGGGCGTTGTGGCGGTTGTATGCTGTCAGATGTATGGTGGTTGTTGCCTGCCTACTGGTTGTTCTTGTTGTTGTCTTGGCGTTGCCACGTGTCAAATTGTCGACTAATTAATTATTTCGCTTTATTGAGGATTTCGTTTTGTTAGGGGGGGATGGAATTCTGAAGCCGGAAATGAGAATAAGTCTGGGTCTGGTGCAGCGCTGCATCGAGTTTCATCGTCAGTGATTGTTTATCTTATTAATTAAGAATAATGCTTAATTAATAATACTGATAATTGTTAATAAGAGTGATTTTATGATGATTAGGTCTTGTGTGAACCTGGGATCGAGAATTGTATCGCTTTCTCTTCTGCCGATTTTAGAATAGAATTGGGTGGAGGGGGGCTGAATGGATTCCCCAAAATAAAGTTATTGTTTGGATGTGCCCTTGTTGGTTGAGAGGTTGTTATGGGGAACACCCTGGGTGACCCTTGTACCCCCTTCCCACTGAAATCGTCTTTCTTAAAGGGTGTTTGTAGTAATGTAAACACTAGTTTTGTACACTAACTGGTTTTTCAAGACTGGTCTTTATTAAGAAAATTGGATAATTTGCATGATGTCATTGTCTGATCATTTGATTATTAATATTTAATTATTAGGGTCAGTCCATGTGAAATCACTGACGGCCTGTGTCTGACCTATCTCAGATTTATATTAACAGAAGCACGTTTCCTCTTCATTCGCTAGGTGGCGTTAGTTGTTGGCGCTTTCTACCGTCTGCCTAAGCCGTGAATTAAATGCTTGGGGTGAGGACTACATTTATGCACAGTGTCTATTCTTATGTACTTTTGAAGCTTGTTAATAATAATTATAATATTATTGTTATTGGGTCCTGCATTTGTAGGACCTGCCTTGCTATCTTGCGAGGTGCCCTAATTGTAAACCTAATTTTGTATGCCCTAATTTATGAAGCCCTAATTTATTATTCCTATTTTATGACCTTGATTTTAGCTGTCTAGGCTGTTTTTCGTCCATAGCCCCGAGCGGTCTGCATAAATTATCACTGTTGAGTCTTGTTGAATATTTCAATCTGCCTCGACTTGTTTCGAGGCTCGTAAAGTCTCACAAGTTACGACGTCCTTAGCTTGTTGTTTTTTAAGTTCTGGGCAAGCTCAGTTGTACCCTCGAGATAACCGAATTTAGTGTCAACGGTATCAAATGCTTGGGATTCTCTCCTTCTGTTGAGTTAACGTATTTTACGACGCCTTCCTCTAGGTCTTCGTTTCGATTTGTAGTGCTTGCCTTTCCGATTTCTTTAAGAATAGGAATGGTAAGAAGGAAATAATTGTTTTTGTATTATATTATAATATTTAATTGATAATTTATTGATTAGCTAATATGAAGACTAGCCATTCCACTTTAAGAATCTCTTGGATATAGAAGTTGTATCATTTCTTTGGGTTAGAATATTTTCTTAATAATCATGATTATTATTACTCTTAATTATAGAACAATGGGTTAATTATGGTCGGCAGAAGAGATTGTGACGCTTTTCTTATGCAAATGACGAATCCATTTAGTGAAAAATGCAAATTTGACAGTGTCACTTTTGTGTGTGGTTTAAAATCTCTTCGGCCAAAATTGGTTGGTAATCGATTAGTGAATCTGTAAAAAGAAGATTGGAGATGTTTTATCTGTTGGCATTGTTCTGTTTTAAATATTTAAGTGTTGATTTCTTTGTTGGATTGTGACTTCCTCTTGTGAACAGTTTGAGAGTCATCTGGTTTTTAATGTTTTGGTGTTTGATGTGGAGCAGTGTTTTGGATGGATTTAAAAAATGTCAGCTGGGTTGTTTCGAAACTAATGACTGCACAAGCGAAATGGATTGTGTTTACTTAAATTAAACAGTGTTACTGGTTTGAATTGTTTCATTTTGTCGTTGTTGGCACAGTCGAAGACTTGGCCTTGGAAGTTCAGTACATTTGAATTGAGACACGTCTGAAAATTGTTCTTTTCTAGATTCAGTTTTTTGTTGTTGTTGATTTTGTTTTAGTGATATTTGATGTTGCTAGAACTAACGTAGAATGATGATCATGCGTTGGTGAACTTTGGCGAATCGTTGAAGTGAATCATTTTGAAGAGAAATTGCAAAGTCTGTCAGTCCATGTTGCCTTAACTCTGCTTTTTAACCGCGTACCAGAGGAGTGGCTTCTTTCTAGTTAATTTAGAATGCTGTCCTTTTTGTGTGGGTTGAAAAGACTTTCCAATCCAGTGTCTGGATGGAATGACTTCTAACGTAATTACTTGTAATGTAACAGTCGTTTTTGTAGGTCCCCTCATAAGATGAATACTTTCACAAAGTATCGAGTGACTCGTGATTTTTCTTGCAATTCATCATATGACTCGCATTCCTGCCTCAATTCATCCGACACATACCAACCCTTATGTTTACCCACTAACTCCTTGTTCCTACTTTCGTTGCCCCATACACCCACACACCAGCCATTTAAGAATTGTTCACCCTGTTGTCGCTACACCCAAGACCCATACTCTCGTACTTCATCTTGGCCATTTTGAACCGCTGTAAATTCATGTCCCTACACGCACGGTCCATACACCCCCACGTAGCAGCCCTAGGACGATCGCTACCCGGCTGTAAATCGATGTCATTTACACCCACCTTTGTAATCCACACACGCACAACGCCCACCACAATCTAACGATGAGATGGCATTTTAAAGTTCAGTTGAAGAACCCAATCTGCATTCTTAATTACAAGATCCACAGGTCAAGTAATATCCCTCACTCACCTCTCACATCCTAACTGATTAATGTTATAATTAAGGTGCTTAAGACTCCATGTTTAATACGGTTCTTGCTGTTATTGATTTTCAGTCTGTGTTGGTCACCTTGATATGTTGGTGTGCAGTGAGTTGGGTTGCCAAGCTGTAGTTGTTGGCAACTTCACCTGAGTTAGGTTGGCGTGCTTTGGTTAACGCTTTTCTAATGAGTTTTCGGTTGAACAGAGTTGGCACTTTCCATCCGAGTTAGGGTGGCATGCTGTGGACAGTTTTCCAAGTGAGTTACGATTGTGTGGAGTTGGCACTTCTTTGTCCAGTTAATTTTGAAAAGCACGTTGATTGTTCCATCTTTTGATTGAGTCATTGTTGCTTGTTGTCAATCTGTGATTGGGCTGCAATCAGTAAATATTTAATGGACAACTAATAATGACTGTTTGGTTGGAATAACTCGCTCCCACAGTTCCACCCCCACAAGAGTTGACCATGGAGTCTGTGGTTTCAGTTGCATTTAGCTTTAGAGCTATTTCTGCAATAGAGAGAATGAGGAAGTGGAGGATTGGCAGTGGTGGAGGATAGTTACCATGAGACTGGCATTTGAAGTAGATATCTTAGCCTTCTTAGGACAGGTTTATCGGTGATCTTGACGAACGGTCGTCGTGACTTTATAACAGTTGAAACGTGATTGGTGATGAACCTTCAGCTGATGATACATTTTCGGATTTTATTACTCGTTTCTGTAAATATTTGACCGCTGTAAACTTTGTTTCTGAGTGATGCAGAACGCTTTGATAAGTATTTTATTTAAATTAAGGTGTGTGTGTGAGTGTGTGTGAGCGCATGGGAGTGGTATTGTTACACAGAGATACGTGCATAGGCCTATGTGTGAATATTTTCGTTTTTGTTTCCGATGCATCAGCTTTGTCTAAGTTATTCTAGAAGGTTTTTGCTTCTGATACAGTGTTGGTTGAATTTTCTGGCCATCTAGCGGATTCTGACCATTTTTAGGAACTAGATGGAAGGGTGTGTTAAACTGTTTTTTCGTTTGCCCTAAGTATAACGTCAATAGGACTTGGTTGTGATCAGTTAAACTTTTGGTATTTGTTAACGAGCAAATGTCTTTGATTGATTTGAAACTGCCTTTGCTTTACACCGAAATCGTGGAAAACTTCAACTCTTAGAAATTCTAGAACTTTACTTGCATATATAAACATATATATGTAATTATATTTATATATACGTATATAAAAGTTATATTGGTGCAGGTTTGTAGGTCGGAATTTTGTGTATAAGGAGTAGAATTGTTAGGAGAAGGAAGGCAGTTTGTTGACGAATTGTATTGAAGCAGAACGTCGTCATATCTGTACAGGATCATTGATGGCCGCCGTCTCACACGTCCGCGCGTTCGGCCACCGACGCCGCTGATTGGCTAGTTGTAAAACTTGGTTACTACTTTTTCCTTTCTATTTATTCGTTGTTTTAAATGATTATTTCCGTAATATTTATACATAGCGTCTTGTGATTGCAATGTAGGTAAAGGGTTTTATTCGCGTTTTAGCTTGTTTTCTTTTCGAATTTGTAAATTATCTGCTATGGATTTGCGCCTGTCTGTCTGTCTGTCTGTCTGTGTGTCCTTGTCTGTGTGTCTGTCTGTCTGTCTGTGCAGAGTTTTGTGATTTGTAGTCGAGACGAGTATTTTAATTTCTGTGAATAGCAAATGGTGCAAAGCACGGTTTAAAAACTTTACATAAATATTTGTACACAATGTTTTGTGTATTTGTTTTTGTGGACACTGTGTTGTTCGGAACTGCACCGTCTGGTTTGAAAACAAATTCTGACGAACGATAGATATACAGCGAACGATGATAGAAGAGAAAGCGAAACGTGGTTGGAAATTGGAATAAAGTTTTCTGTATGGAACGATGATGATGATGATGACGCCGACGATGATGATGAATATGATGATCGGCCTTAATACCTTCAGGGTAACGAAAAACCAGAAACAACAACTGTCCTTCGTTCTTTGTCTGTTCGTCGGTCGTTCACGTTTTGTCCGTTTACTATTCAAGACACGCTTTCTACGAACTGCAGTCTGATGTTGTTTTCTTAAGACAAACTAATATAGGACTTCTATGGCGCCAGGATTGATCCTTAGAGTAAGAAGCCATGGCTTACAGTAGAACCTATACGTAGTATTTCGTAACAGACTGCTCAAAGGACATTTCATGCCTTCTGATGACAATGCACCTGTTCTGTTGGAATGCCATGTTCAGCGCCCATGTTAGGGTCTTAAATACAAATAGCCAGATATATACATACATTACAGACATACACTGCATACATACATAAATACATACATTACAGACATACATTCATTCAATCATTACTTGAATTTGTATAGCGCCTCTTCAAGGGAACTACTCAGAGGTAGTCCCAACGCCAGCGCGGCCAAATAGGACCATTTTAAGTTGAGAGAAGGAATGCCTGAGAAGGGGTTCTAGGAAGGGAGCGGAGTGACAGAGGAGGCCATTCCAGGTCGAGGGGCCAACCATAGAGAAGGCACGGTTCTGCCTGGTGGAAGTGCAAGCAAAAGGGACAGAGAAGGCCATGTTCAGCCGAACGTAGGGAGTGCATACATACATACATGATACGTTACATACACAGTTACACACATTACATACATTACAGACACCATACATACATACATACATACAAGCCGTTTGGCAAAGCCATCTCACTAATTAAAATTAATGGACATTAATTAAAATTAATGGCCTTGTGAGATGGCTTTGCCAAACGGCAAGACCATTTGGCAATGCCATTTGAAAAGGTTTAAAAAAATTAAATCCTCTGAACTTGAAAACTAAATTAGAGTCATCCGTTCTTGACCTCAACTGAAAACGCCATAACATCCCAATTAAGTAGCACCCTAATTTACTAGCATCTTAATTAATTAAAACCCTAATTAAAAATTAGCATCCTAATCAATTAACAGCTTAATTAATTAACCTAATTAGCATCCTATTTTACATCCTAACTGACATATTAGTTAATTATCATCCTAACTGATTAAACATCATAATTAATTGACATCCTAATAATCCCTAATTAACATCACTGCTGTTTAAAGCTGCAAGCGACACTCGTCTCAACGTTCGACAGTTAGACATTCGATGGACCAACAGTTCTGTTAATGATGTAATCTGTAGCCTAAATAATCAAACGAAGAGATATCGTTTCAAGAAGTAGTTTTTTTGTTGTATCATCGACTAAATCAAAAGTTGGCGAAGGGCGTAACCGGTAGGCTAATCGTGAACGTATTCGTAATCTCCAAACTTGTAAGCGCCACTCGAAAGCCAAGCGCAGGGCACCAACTTATTCACGAGCGCTGTCCCCCACAAAGTGTTTGTCACCTGTCTGTGACCAATCCTCTCTCCCCTTAATATGATACTGACAACTACAACAAAATGTATGACGTCATCTATTTATTCAACAAAATAAGTAAACAAGTAAGCTAACGTGAAGGCATTCGTCAGCATTGCGATAGTTAGGCTAAGGGTGCAAAAACACAGCCATTAATTGGGGGCTTGAACTTGCGTCAAACCAAAGAACACTAAATCGTACCAAAGGAGTGACTTCTTTCGAATTCAATTTCAATTCAATTTCATTTCAATTCAATTTTATTGAATCCAACTTCTAGTTAGCGTGCTTTATCGAAAGAAGCCACCCGCTCCTCTGGTACGCGGTTAAAAAGCTGATTTAATCGGCAACTTGGACTGACAGACTGCAATTTCTCTCCAAATCACTCGCTTCGACAGTTCGCCAAAGTTGACCAATGCATCCCCAGTCAGCACTGGAAATTGGCCCCAGTCGTTCCCCAAATGGGCGTTTTGGGTATGACCTGGGCTTCGGCGGATTTGCCTCTGCCCTAAAGGGACCCTAATGCTCGTACAATATTACCCCTAACTGTGTGGTTGCCACACGTGTACGCCTATAAGTATATAATTTTGTTCAACGATATATAGATCGATCCAATTTCTTCTGATTCTATCTGCTCTGACAATCCTTACTTAAATTGCTTCTGACTTAAGTATTCTGACTTGTCTATTCTGACTTGACTTCTTCCTTAATTCTTAAGCTTAATTATGATTATAACATCATTATTCTAACTTTTCTATTCTGACTTGATTCTAACTTTTCTATTCTGACTTGATTTCTTACTTAGTTAATTCTGAATGACTTATTTCTGCCTTAATTCTGATTTCATTCTAACTTAACTTAAATGGCTATTACTTGACTTCTGAATTGACTTCTGAATTGACTTCTGACATGACTTCTGACTTAATTCTGACTTATTTATTTCTGATTGATTTAATTATTTATGTCTTAATTCTTACTTATGTAATTCTAACTGAACTGGCTATTACTTAATTGGCTTCTAACTTGACATCTGACTTGACATAATCTGAGTACTTTATTTCTGACTTGAATTCTCACTTCATTATTAATAATTCTGATTTGTAGATTCTGACTTGACTTCTGCATAGATTTGTGACTTAATTGCCTTCTGACTTGACTTGTGGCGTATGTTGACTTCTAGCAGCTATTTGCATATATTTTGAATTTTAAATTCTCTGTATATATTGTATGTAGTTTTGATTTTTAAATTTGAGTTGTGTATAATATTTATGTAAAAATTGTCGATCACTAAACTAGAAACACGCTGTATATATATATACATACGAACATTCATTTTAATTATAATCGCTTATAAATTTCTTTGTCATTAAACGGACCGATATCTCATGATGTTGTGTTTCATTGTGCATTGATTTAATGTCTTGATATAATTTTATGACCATTTGAATGTGCTCCTGTGTTGTGAGAGTATGTATGTGTGTATGTGTGTTGTTTTGGGTTCAATAATCGATGAGAAAAGCTCAATCTTCCATTAACGTCAGTTAACATAGACAAGTCTTAAGTATGCGAATCCTAATTCAACTCCTCTTTCTATAAGACAAACTAGCTACAAGGTCTTTCAGTCTAATTCTAGCTGCTCTGTGTTTGTGCCACTAATCCTAACCCTAACCCTATCTTATGCAAGTCTTAAGTATGCGAACCCTAATTCAGCCCCTCGTTCTATAAGTCACAGGTTTGCACGCTCATTGGACATCAATATGGTCAATAAAGTGCAATAAATCTTGGATGAGTCATAAACTAGGCGTGCCATCGTCGTGGAAACTATGTCAACATACACCTATAATTTTTTATGCTAATTATAGATATGACGTCATAGGTCACGTGGTTGGCGTCGACCAATCAGGATCGACTGAGGTAGAACTGTCAGTTGTATCACTACTCCTATATGCTCATAATATTGGATATGGTTCTATATGATCCATACGGTATAGGCCTATTATGTATGTATACATACAACAAGATACGTGCTGTAGCGCCTTCCAAGTTCCTCAGAAAGTTCTTCATGTGCCATTCGATATTATATCAAATGTCATTAAGAATAGATATTTCGTCTATAAGCAAACCCAATGCACTAAAATCTACACGGTGGTTCAATAAAAAGTATGCCAAACTTTATAAACAAATATTAAAACTTGAACTATATTTAATTAATAATACTTTCAAAATAAAAATATGCACTGACTTACTTTTTATTTTAATGACTTCCGGTTTATTTTTCCTACTCAAAAAAGCAGACGATAATACGATAGAAAACAGAAACAAAAACTAGCAATTCCGAAAAATGCCTTTTAGTAAAGAAGATTCACACATGATAAAAGGTTTGAGGGAATCCAAGAATTACAGCAGCCGTCAATTTCTAAAAGAGTTTCCAGAAAAACACTGGACCAGAAGCGGATTAGATAAATTGCTTCGATAAATTTAGCGTAACAGGGTCAGTCGACCGCGTCATTGGTAGTGGCAGACGAAGGTCATCGCGCACTGAAGAAAACGTTGCCCAGTGGCGCCAGCGCCTCCAGGCTTGCGTGCAAGCAGAAGGAGGCTATTTTGAACATCTACTTTAATTAAATAATCAAACTATACTAGGCCTACCGAGAGTTTCTTCACAAAAATATTAAATGCTGTTTTCATGTTAGAAGTACTTGTATGAAATACAAAGTTTGGCTTACTTTTCATTGAACCACCGTGTAGAAGAGTCAACAATAGCCGATAATAACTATTTCAGAAGGGCAAGAAATCAGATGTTCGCTTAGTGACTGAAATTCGCTCAAATTTCAGTCAAGGTTGGCTTATAAAAGTAATAATTATTTGCTTTTGGATAAAACTGAGAGATGTTGGCAGATCCTTAAACGTCGCTACAAAACGTCATTAAACCGAAGATCCCTGTGGATCTACGCCTAATGCATAGAGCCCTTGCGGCCACATTCTTCTCTAACCTGAAGACTGTTCTCTTTAGCCGGGGTTGAGTCGGGAGCGCTTCTGAGTAGATAATCTTGAAGGGGCGCTATGTAAATCTCTGAAATGAATTAATTAATGAATTAACCTACCTACCTTATTGAACTATTTAGTACGGCTCATTTTATGCAGCTCACAAAGCGCTGACTTAATGCCACCGTTTAATATGACGAATGCAAGCTATAGGCTACTTCTTTTACAGATGTAAAGTTTGAGAATGGAGTTTTGAAAAAGCCGAACGACACAGTTTCCTGGGGATGGACAGTACTCCAGTTTCAGGTAGGGCATTTTCTTTTAATACAACAGCAGCGAGATTGAAATGGTCCTTAAAGGCGCCATTTAGCAATAGGCTTAACTTTGTATGGTGCCTGTGGTGTCCGGTCACTACTACTTTTAAAGTGTTGTTGACAGTTACCACCACTTTCTGATTAGGTGCTTCATTTTGCAAAACACGATGTTGTTTTGGATTGGAGAAAGTTCAAGCAAAGCCGAGTAATGACAGTGCATTCTTGCATACTGTGGTGAACTAACTTTCTTCGGTTCGCTAGGTACGCCACTGCTTGCCTTCTATGGTCACGCTTGGACGCGTTGAATCTATTACTATAGATGCTCCGTGGTGGACGCCCTTTCAGAGCGTTGCTATTGGTTCTTGGACTCGCGCGGCGGACGCCAATTGGCCCATTATTGGCGCGAACCGCTCCCGCTATTTTCAGTCTATAAGAACTGACGCGTGAAGCTGCTTGTCAGTCGCGCCAACTACTCTCGAGATTCAACACGTCGTCCGACAGGACATTGTCGTGGTGAGATCTGACCGCCAAAAGGTGCTGAATTGGTGAATTGGTTGAACGTCACGTTGTGGACGAGGTTTCGGGTTGAGTTCCTCATCGCCGCCTTCTTTGCCGCCGTTATTTACCAGTTGTTGGGTTAGTGCAGCGTATAATATTATTGTTTATGTGTGATCTGAAGTGCTTTGATGCTAGCGATTGTTTTCGGTGTTCCAATCGAACAAATTCAGTGATCTGTATAGTTAGGTTTCGAATCTGTGACTTTTGTTCTGAAGAATAAGGGAAGTATCGTATGTTTGCAAACGATACCCGCTCTGATAATTCCTTGTAATTGACCATTTTATTCGAACTTTACATAATTACACTGGCAAAAATCAATGTCTGAGTCAATTGCTATTGAACGGAAAATTACTGAATTAAGTGTTCTCCTTTCAATTTTTCCTTAATGCACTTGCAGAGAGAGCAAGTACTTGTGCAAGTGCACTTTACACTGTACATCCAGGTGGAATATATCTCTGGCGAGGGGCAGCGAGGTCCATATGGGAAGCAACTTGCCTTCCTCTTCCTTCCACCCATGATAAGTGGGGCTGTTCAAAGGCATCATGGACCTATGAGTTGTTGTCCATATGCTCGTATTTGCAAGTGTACATGTGCGAAGTAGCTGGAGTACTGGACAAGAACAATATGCAATACTTAACTATATGTACGTTCAATTTGTTATAGCCGGTTTATTAGCAACTTTCTTATGACACTTTTATTAGCTTTGTCGATATGCGCCAACCAGAGATGGGTACGATTAGCTAGAATTGCTAATCGATTAGAATTAGAATTAGCTGCTGAAATTTGCTAATCGATTAGAATTAGAATTAGCAAACCCTTCCAGCTAATCGATTAGAATTAGCTTTAGCAGCAGCTAATCGATTAGAATTAGAATTAGATTTCGATATTTGGTAATTCGATACAAATATCGATGCTTCACGAATTTGTCAAATTTTAATAAAAGAACAGCAGGTTACTATAGCAAGTTGCTGTAGCCTATAACAATACCTAAAGCTTCACAACTATTTGTTTATGTGTTTATCAACATCAATGTTGATAAAACCTGCAAAATGTTCAAAGTTGAGACCACTCGTGTTGAAACTTAATCCTAATTGGTTCTATGCAGTTTATCTGCAAGTAGCGCCATTTGTTTGTCAACTTGAACTCACCTTAATGTGACTGACGAAGTTTGACGATACGTAAGTTGGCTTCCAATTAGCATTGATAATTTTACCGCATTTGTTACATTTCCCTACTAATTTAACTCTTCCTTCCTATATCAATTTTAGCTCAATACTTCTAAAAAACGTTTTAACAAAATCTGGATAATTGTTATCATCAGCTGTGTTTGCAGCCATCGTGAAAAACGTTATATATAGAACTAGCGCCTAAATAGAAACTTGTACTGGTACCCTTGCTTTATAATAACCATGAGCTGTTGATAGAAAGTTTGAAACAACCTTCAGATAAATAAGTAAGTATATTTTTCAAGCTCAACAATTAATAAACTCATTCTTAAGAAATATGTTCTCAGCTTAATTTTCAAGCATCTAATCGATCAGCTAATCGATTTTCGATTAGCAATTAGCTGCAATTGCTAATCAATTAGAATTAGAATTAGCATCAGACGACAGCTAATCGATTAGAATTAGAATTAGCAGTTTATCTAATCGATTAGCTAATCGATTAGCATCTAATCGATTAGTTACCCATCTCTGGCGCCAACACTTGCACCATCACTGCTTCTATGTGCAATATACATGTTAATATCACTTGCAACTCCTGATTCTGAATCCATACATACCACACATGTTCAGATCGGACCAGCCAGTCAAAAGTTACAACAGTTTACATATTTCGCATAGGCCGGGGCTTTCGAACCCCTACGCTTTATTTTTTATCTGAATGCTTTCCCCTCGGACCAGTATTGATCTATAGACCATTACCTTCAAATTGGTAGTGAAAACGAAACTTTTACATCAACTCTAAATGACTGAGTGTCTGGGCCCCCACTCTAACCATGCTAAGCGACGAGTTCTAGGATAAGTGGTCGATAAGATTCTGAATAGTATTTTGGTGGTAGATGCAGAATGAAAAGTCTTCTTTTGTAGTTGATTCATAAAGTTGAAAAAGCATAATGCACGATAATATGTGTTAAAAAACTTTACAGATGATGAAAATCAGTAAATAATAAATCCAAACTAAGCGAAAGAAGAAGAAAAGAACCGAGAAACTCAGTCATAGGGACTAAGCGATTGATTAAAAAATTAGATAAAACTAAATTCAGAAAAAGACTAATTTGAAAAATATTGCGTATCCTTTTGGAAACACAAGCCCAGAGGGGGGGGGATAGTATAATGTATTACACTCTTGCCTGAAGTTTTCACGGACCCGGTTCGATTCCCGTAAGGCCTCCTGGGTTTAGCTCATGCCTTCATTCCCTAGGTGACAGCTAACAGTACAATGCGCTTACGCCTTGCATGGCTGCAACTTTGTTGATTATTATGTCTTCTGTAACTCGTGTTCTTGTTAATTGTTTAATCGTCATTACGTGTATGTACATGTACAGCGCAGTGCGATTGTCAGGCGCTTCATTAAAGAATAAATATTATTATTATTACTATAGATGTAGACCAAACTGCAAACCGCAAACCAGACTCAAATACAATACGTCTATGGATACATCCATACATCATGCGTACCGACGCTGTCCTGCATTGTCTTTTGCCTGTGTTCAAGGAGACATTGTTGTTTCACAGCACAATATAGAGTCATGGAAATGTTTCGTTACTCCAAAGTTCAGATTAAAGTTGGGTAAAAGGAAACAGATACTAAGCAGACCAGAAGGAATAATCAATTATTCAATTATCGGATAGCATCTGTCTTGTATTGTCTTGCAGTGTCTTGTCTTCCATTGTATTGTCTTGTTGTACCTTGTCGTGTCTTGTGTTGTCTTGCAGTGTCTTGTTTTGTATTGTATTGTCTTGAAAACATTTTGTCCTGTCCATGTTTTCTGTCGTTAGGTCTGCATAGCCTCTTATGAGTGCCTATGGAATAGATGCTGTAGAACTCTGATTACGTTTACAGGCGAATTGCTGTGGCACGTACAATTACACCGACTACAGCAAGTTGAATCTCAGCGTAATCATCAATGGAATGACACGTTCCGCAGCTGTCCCGATTTCTTGTTGCGTTACGAACAAAACCAACCGGGCTTCATCAGAACGTTATGAGATATCGGACTTCACCAATCTGAACAGATGTCTGGACGGACACTACACTTATATCAATCCAAAGGTTTGTAGGTTTCAACGAAAAAGTTGCTAGTTTTTAATGGTGTTTTGGTCAAAAGGTTAGTAGCTTTTTTCATGAAAAGATTAGTAGTTGTCGAGAAAGTTATCAGTTTTCAAACGAGGTTTAGTAGTTTCCAATAAAAAGTTTGTTAGGTTTTAATAGGAAGGTTGACAATTTTCAAACGAGGTCATTATGTTCTAAAATCAAAAGGTTGGTAGTTTTATTCAAGTGGTTGGCAGTGTGCAGTCGACAGGTTGGTGGATGTTTGTGCAGTTTGGTCAACCTATTTAGTATAACACCAGACTTTCAATAAGAATGCTGTGGTCTGTCTAACTCCATTATACAATGCAATTTAACAATATTATTCAACTGTATTTGATATTGCGCTCTTTCCAAAGTTCGGAAGGCCACAGGGAACCCTACGATAACAACGTCTCAAACCAGTAGGCCTACTCTCCGCGATACAAGAGAAGTGCTCTATCCAGTTGCCAACCATTCCCCACATAATGGTAACAGAAATTTTATCCTAACATTACTAGCCAAGCGCATGTTAATTTTACATGTTAATTTTAATGGGTTTTTCGATTTGTTCACGACAATACCTTGATGTTAACGGTTTTCTTTGCAGAAATGTTATGACTCCGTCTCTGACATTATCTTCCAATCGCCGGCAAAACCTTACGGAATTATGGCCGCAATCATCGGAGAACAGGTGAGTGCTGTGTCCGTATTACGACTCCACGTGACACGGTAGCCGATCGGTTTGAGCGCTCGCCTTTTGGCACAAAGTGTGCGGATTCGAATCTCTTCTGAAACAGTTGTTAAATTATATACGAATCTTGAGCAAGGTCAAGACGCAGATTATTTTCGGCTTCATGCTTTGATGCTTCATCGTGTTCCTTAGGTCTTTCATGCGGGATTTAATTGTATATAGACATATGAAATGAAGATAGGTAATCGTAAACGTTATAGAAATATTATATAGCGATCGTTAATAAGCTGGTGCTTTACGCTTAGCTATAAGAGTAGCGCTGAAGAAATTTGAAGTCTACGACTTCGATAGCGTCATTTCAATGAAAACTCACGGAAGCGCTTCAAAATAGAATGTAATAATACTCAATGCATGTTGTTAAAACCGGTTTTCCCAAAAAATTTGTTTTGGCGCGTTTTATTTTTCGTCACATTTCGGTTTTTTATTATTTTTATGTAACTGTAGGCCCTATAACTTTATAAATGTTATTTATTTACTATCTGTTATTATTATTTTGTTTAATTTTTTATTTTTGTCTGATGTCCTTTACGTTGTCTTCGTACTTTCAACGATTTCAGCTAATTTCCGTCACTATTTAACTCCATCATTTTATGGCGACCCAGCTCGTACGCTACCTTCTGCTCACGGGTCAGTGTTGACTCCAGCCCACTATCCGTCTGGAGCCATTCGAGGCACTGCCTTCTCTATCTTCGATGTCAAATGGCTGTTCTCCATCGCTACCCATAGTAACAGTTCCTGTCAGAGGAGGCTTAGGTTTGGGAGGCTTCGCTAAGAGAGATAACACTATGCAGCTCTATCTCGGGGTCAGACTGTCTCTTTCGCTATCTCCGAATGGGCGACGTCCTGATGATGGCCGTTTCCCATAACAGGGTTCGTTCTTTTGCTAGCACGAGTCTTTCTCTTCTTGTTTACCTTCTTAGCTACGGGCTTCCTCTTCCTCTCTGTCTGATCTAAACGGTGACTTACCACTCAACCACTCGACATATTGTGACTGTTAAACTATCGCCAATAATAAGAGACACCAAACGTTCTCTAAGTTCCGAGGACAAGGGATACTTACGACAAGTCTCTACGCCATTTCGCCCTAGACAATTATACCTGTATTGTATTGTATTGTATTTGAACACTTGTTATAGCGCCCCTTCCAGATTCCTATTCAGAGGCGCCTGTAACCACTCTCTACGCCCTGTCGTCCTATGCAATTCTCGTGGCAAACCTCTGCTTCATGTCGTACTAGACAATTATACTGGTGGCTACTCTCTCTACGTCGTGTCGACTTAGACACTTGACCACGGGGCAACGCATCTTCCTACCGTCATGTGTCTCTCGGTCCATTTCCCTGTGGGACATACCGGCCTCACACGTATATTGTCACGCACCTCAATTTACGGAATAAGTTCCCTTACTCCTCTCTGTGTTGGCAAAGAGCGACCAACACAATGATAATTTTGCTTCGAAAGAAATACACCGGTACGGTATCTAGGGAATCTGATAGTGAAGGTCCTCTCTCTATAACCTTCGCTATCTACACACAGAACTTCGTTCCAACCTATGCACGAGGAGCCCAACCTCGCACTTCAGTCAGTTCATGTATTTTGCAGCATTTCGTTCCACATAGGCTGCACTGACACCTACTAAAACAAGGTGCCTAAGATATATATATATATATATATAGAGAGAGAGAGAGAGAGAGAGAGAGAGAGAGAGAGAGAGAGAGAGAGAGAGAGAGAGAGAGAGAGAGAGAGAGAGAGAGAGAGAGAGAGAGAGAGAGAGAGAGAGAGAGAGAGAGAGAGAGAGAGAGAGAGAGAGAGAGAGCTCTTACAGATAAATTGAAGCGGTGCTCTATCTTTGATCATCAATTATAGGATCCGAAATTATGTTTCTTTATTTAATCAATGAATTAAAAAGTTAAAGTAGCAAAAATAAGATACCGTATAATTTAAATTCTTATAATTGAAATTTTAATCGAACATAATCAGAGACTCTGAATATCCATGCCACCTTCAGCTGACGACGGGAATTCGTTGGTCGGTTCTACGCGTGTGCGTGGGCCCGTCAGTGGTGACTCCTCTAGCTTGCTGTGCATTGTTTTGCTACCTGATGGAATATATTCATTCGTAATGACACTTAACATCATAATAGGCTAGCGCAGAGAGCGCCTCTGAGTAGATATCTTGAAGAGGCCCTATATAAATTCTCAGAATGAATGAATGAATGAATGAATAACACGCCACCTAGCGATTCAGAGGCGCGACGCCGTGTAACCGAACAACGTCAATATCAAGCTATTACGGGTCATATAAATTAATATAGCCTTCATTCGAGCCTCCTTGTGGCTTGTGAAATAAATGGCACAGTACAAGAAATAAAATGTATAAAAGCTATTTGAGTTTCGAAGTTATCCCAAATGCAAAATGTTGTCTTTGTACACAGTAATCTCCGATTGACTGATAAACTGACTGATATTACTTCATATGAAGTTTTCATATAGACTAATTAAAAATTGTAAGCAATTTTTTATTAAGTATACTTACAAAGTTTAGCTTAATAGTTTTTAATTATGCTAGTTTATAACCGCATGGACTTACGTAGACTTATGTTTACAATTTAAAAAGATTTCGAATTTTTTAATTTCTCAATTTCCTTATTAAACCAATCTTATAAAAAATTGTTGTAGATAAATGTTACTTAGTGTTTACTAATAAAGTGTTGTTATTTCTGATTAAAATTTAAATGTGTGAACAAGGTTTTTAATTTTAAAATGCAGTAGGCTACACGATGTAACAAAGTCAAATTATTTTCGTTTTCCCCGTTTTTTCCCGTTTTTTAATTATTTGAAAAACGACGTTTTTCCATTTTATATTACGTGTCTACCTTTTAAACAACTATTATTCAATATAATTACCTCACAATAAACGAACTGGCTTCATCAGTTGGATAGTCATAATGAGCAGCGCTTTCTGAGTGGTAGTAGTTTACCAGTATTCAACGACATCTAATGGCTGCCAGGGCCATTGACGTCGACCTCCTGCTTTTCCAGGCTTCGGACTGGCGCTGCCAGAGTGCGGGCAGTGGTGTAATTAACGCTTTCGAGTGTTACTTCGGAGGCGCTGTTTTTTTATATATACATACATTGCGCTTAGCTACAGCTTATGTATGTTATTTTGCAGTTGCTGCTGATCATTTTCGCTGCCGTTATGTTGCGCAAGGATCAGAATGATATGAGGGATCAGTCAGAAGCATCACCGAAGGTGACGTCTATAATGAAACTGGTTCATGATGTCGTTTGCTGTTTCTGTTTCACGGATTAGAACTGTCTCGTTATATAAAGCTTTTTGGCTGACTGACATCGAGGGAAGGACTTGCTTACTTAAGAGCTTCTTTTATACCCGAACGATGCGAACTTGAAAGCAGTTGTGCCTTTAGCTTGTGCTTTTTACTTGTGCTTTTTAATGTTGCTTTTAACATGTGCCTCTTTGCTTATTAACGTATATTCGTTTTATTGATAAAACCAATGTGCCTTTTTGCTTATTAACGTATATTCGTTTTATTGATAAAACCAATGTGCCTTTTTGCTTATTAACGTATATTCGTTTTATTGATAAAACCAATCTGACAAAAACGCAGAAATGCTAACATGAATGGTAATCGATAATTAAAATATGCGCTATATAAATGCTTGCAGTCAATAAACGAAAAGCAAACATGCTTTAACTACTTGTTTTTACTTTTTAGTTTTTACCTTAAAGTTTAAAGTTTAAACTCAGCGGTTGTATCAAGAATTGTTTTAGCGCATATCTAGAAATAATTGGGCGCAGTGACAATCTGCGTTAAAAAACTTAATCGCGTTAATTAATTAACGCATTAAACGCGTTAATAACGCGTTAAATGCCCAGCCCTACTAATATTAAATATTTTTATATAAGGATAGGATCTGGGTATAAATTTATTGAGAGTTGTCTTTGGGTGGGAGAGTATGGTTGTGTGCTCTAGGTCTTAATTGGTGAAAGGAAAGGGGTCGGAGTGGAGGTAGGAGTTGGTGAAGTATACATGTTTGGGGTTGTGTAATATGGAGAAAAGGAGTTTAGCATCGGCTACATTAGCAATTTCAGAGACTGTTGGAAAGGATTGTTCTAGTTCTTTTAACTTGTGCATGTTACTTGTGCCGCTTGACTCTTCAACAGGCTTCAGTGATGGTGACGTATACAATCATGAAAGGCTAATTCATGAGTAAGCCTATAGTGCCCTTGTTAGGTTCTTGGAAGCTGTTCTTTAAATATCCATAGGCCGAACAGAATATAAAGAGCATGTTGTATTCTAGGTTGAAGCTCTTATGACATACATTCATTGTAGAATGTGAGCGTTTTACTTGCATTATTAAAAGACTACTTACTTACTTACTTATAGAGCTTATGAATTATTCAGATCCCACAGGCATAGGAAACCTATCCCTCAAAAATAGGCTTCGTTTGTAACGTCTTTTGTGATACATTGTAGGCTATTTCAAAGACAACAAATATGCAAGACGCGGAAGCGATTGTTGCTAGGATGGGTGTTGCAGTAATTTTAATAACAATAGTAATAATATGTGACAACGGCCGAGTAATTTCCACGCCATTTAAGGTCCCCGTGTACAATGAATTGACCGTGCTACAGAGTGACCGTATGGCCCAACCCTGATCATTTTTCAGTCAATTTGTTCACCACCGCTCAGGCCCGCCGAGAGGGGGGGCGCAGGGGCAGGCAAAAACCCAGGGCCCGGCGACTTTTAGGGGCCCGGGTTGGGCCCAGCAATCAACTTATGAAAAATATTATAATCAGTTATACAAAGTTTATGATTTATGCCTTTTAAAATATAATATTACGGACACTTAAGTACAATAGTTGCATATATAAATATAATTTTGAAGGGTTGTACCCGCTCTATTATTATTTCAGTTTGTTTAAAAAAATTCTCATAAAGTTTAAGGATCGTTAGGGGCCCGTGACTGCTCTGCCTAGGGGCCCGGAATTTCTGTCGGCAGCCCTGCCACCGCTGCCCTTTGTATGGGGGCCACGCCATTTAAGGTCCCGTGCATGGACCGTGCTAGCCAGAGATTTAAATTTCTGAAATAAGCCAGCATCAATAGGCAAAGGCGATGCTGACGATCTTCACGCTCTCTGACACAGAGGCGCATTAGATGCAGCCTACTACGCTCTTACCAAAGTAGTTAACTGGGCCAGCGTATTGTTCAGTTTGATTACCGTAAAGTGAAGATGTTCAATGCACTTATGACAGCCCTGTGTGCAGCGCCTTTGCGAGGTAGGTGCTGAAACTGCGCTATATTAATCTTATTGAGACAAGCATAAGTCTTATGTGCTAATGTACATACATACATACATACATACATACATACATACATACATACATACATACATACATACATACATACATACATACATACATACATACATACATACATACATACATACATACATACATACATACATACATACATACATACATACATACATACATACATACATACATACATACATACATACATACATACATACATACATACATACATACATACATACATACATACAACATACATACATACATACATACATTATGATACATACATACATATATACATACATACGAACAAACATACATACATACGAACATACATACGAACATACCATCATAGTATAACACAGTCTTTGGCTTCTTCCATTGTTTAGATGCAATATTTAGGTCATAGTTTCCACAGGAGTCTGTTAACTAGGATGGACGTCGAATGGTCGGTCAATCGCGCATTCGGTAGAGGCACCAGATGTACAGCAACTTTGACTGGAACTGCCACGACATCTAGAGAATAACCGATAGACTTGCTTTGGTGTTGTTTGGAACAGAGGCCCCGTGCGTCTCTGACATCGTCTGGGAGCGCTTCTGAGTAGATTTCTTGAAGGGGCGCTATATAAAGGTATCGTGTGTCTCTGGCCGTCGTCTAGTTTGCATTATGGTAGATGTGGGTTTTCAATGTTTCACCCTGTTTCAATTGTGGCACAATTGCCGAAGTTAGAGAGCGCTCGATTTGTAAGGGGTCGAAACTCCTCTCCTGATACGATTACTGCCTAGATACCTTTAGCAAGTACTTTACTCACAGTTGCTAAGGGCATTCGATTAGATGCTTAAATTTCTAGTAGTAGTAGTGGTACTGGTAGTAGTAGTAGTGGGGGTAGTAGTGGTGGTAGTGGTAGTGGTAGTAGTGGTGGTAGTGATGGTAGAGGTAGTGGTAGTGGTAGTAGTGGTGGTAGTGACTGGGGATCTCTTGACTATAATTGAGCCCTTTTCGAATAACAGGGACCAAATCCATAGGATTAAATAAGCACTTGGTCCACTGTTATTCTAAAGGGCTCGATTATGAAAACGAAAATTGATATAGCGCCACTTCGTGAGAAACTACATGTATACAGAGGCTGCTCTCCGACCTAACGCAATGAAACCACGAGCGAACAAAAATGGTCTTCAAGCGGTTGCGGTTAATTACGCAATTGGATCTGGTATACGCTCTACATCAAACTGGAAGTTGGAATTTCCTAGAGATGCCTTAGTTATCTACAAAAGAACTGGAACGACAATAGGAGTGGAATCGAATACCAATGTTTCCCCGATGCTAAACTCTTCTTCTTGTTTCAAAAAGCTGCAAAACTCATTGCTTCTCATTTCTTTGGATTTTAAGCAAAAGTATATCTAACTACACTTCACCTGGCGACTGACTAAACGCGCATCAAATTCGTGATTTGATGTCTTGTGGTGTAGCGCAGTGTAGTAGTTAGTGTTGCGTTTTGCATTGTAGTGTAGAGTACGGCACTGACCGCATAGTGTAATCGTTAGATTTATGTAGCCCAGGATTAATTGAACAGATATTGTCTCGATGGGCGGAGCATTTGCTTTCAGCGTTTCTCAGTCGACTTTACGTTGTCGCCCAGAAACCCATCAATCAATCATAGGCGCCGCCCACCTGAAAGACTGATCCTCCCCTAGGTTCAGCATTTACCCTCCTCACCCGTGCATCCGAATCACCCCTCGCCAGCCCCCATCGCTAATCTTAAGGCGCGAAATCGAGAAACAAGAGGCGTGAGACCAAACACGGTTGAGATTACACCTCCATGTCGATCGTTTCTTGTTCCAGATTCTGTCTTCCAGCCCCCTCACCAATCCGCCACACTCCTCCCCCACCCAAAACCCTATAGAGTCCCTTTCGTTGCGACCCCTAGGCAAGGGGTTAGAATTGGAATGCAGTCACGCACTGGTAAGCACACAAAGCCTGCAGACACCGATCTCAGAATTTTATGGCGAGGCACGGTCGCAAGTCGACGAAGAGACAGACAGACAGAGAGAGGCGCAGACGACGGAGGCGACAGCGAATAGAGAGAAATGCTGTAAGAAAGCGGACTGTTTATACGAACTGCAAAGTCGTCCGCTGTCTGTAGTCGCTTTCGACGTTGCTTTTCATGCTGTACTTTTATACAGGTAGGACATGTTAGCGCGTTTGGTCGGTTTTCGGTCGAAGAGGATGACGGTTAGCGTCGTGACTTTATTAAGAGCACAGTGTTTTCTGCCGAGTGTGTGTATGTATGTGTGTTCACGTGTGTGTGTGTGGTAGATCGTTGGTGGATGGGCCATTCATTCGTTCTTTCGATCGATCTATCAGCTATTCAGTCAGTCACTCAAATGGTCAATCAGTTATACCAGCAGTAAATTCAGTCAAGTCATTCATTCATGCAGTCAGTCAATCAGTCAGTCACACAGACAGCCAGTCAATTTAATCATTCATTATTATAGCAGCTTTATATAGCGTCCCTTCAAGACAGTCCACTCAGGAGCGAATTCATTCATTCATTCAGTCGGTCAATTAGTCAGACAGCCAGTTAATTAAGTCATTCATTTGGTTATTCAGTCATTCAGTCAGTCATTCAGTTGGTCAGTCAATTAGTCAGCCAGTGAATTAAATCATTCAGTCAGTAAGCCAGTCGGAATGGCAATCAGTCAGTCAATCTGTCAGTTATACAACGATATTGTCCTTCCTTCTGTCATTCAGTTAATCAGTCCTTCCTCCCTACCGTTTTTCCATCCATCCGTCAGTAAGTCTTTCCATACGTCCGTTACTCCTCCTATTTTGTTTCCCTTCACTACCTTCACCCGTCCGTCCGTCCATCAATCCGTCTGTCCCTCTATCCTTGTTTTCACTCCGTAGATATGCCCCTCACTCCGTCCGTCATTCCGTAAGGCCATGTGTATAGAGCCGCTCTCCACAGTTTGCTTAGCCGTGAACCGATTGTGAAGACACGTTCCTTCCGTGTTAAGATCACGGCTCAGCGCCATGTTTTTGCTTTTTTGAATTTTTGATTGCTGAGAGCGAGTATTAATTATCAACTTTCATGGACTATATAGTAACGGATGCATGGCGACTGGCCAATTTATAATCTCTGAACATTATTGTTGCAGAGTTTTAGACTGTTACCGTACTAGGAATTTCAGATTTCAGACGTGAAGACAACAAAGATACATCAGATGAAAACAGAGTGGTGGCATCGTAAACGTGCGCTGGGTTTCTGTCTGCACTCAAAACTCTAAGTCGTTGGAACCAGATTATTTACTAGCGCTTATTCAAAACCAAAATCAGCAAAATAGGTATGGTTGTATTAGGCTTGAAGCCGAAATCTAAAATCCAAAGGTGATATGTGGCAGCTTCTTCCACTGGGATTTTAAAAGAAGAACCTTTGATCGAGGTTCCATGGAAGATGTAAGCCTACGTCAAAAGTTATCAACTGCTATATTGGGTCGCAATGTGCGTCATTAGATTAATGCAAATCATACGACAGAGCTGGAACCCGGCAGGAACTGGCTGGAACACAGTAAGAACTGGGTGGAACACAGTATGAACTGGGTGGAACATATCAAGAACTGGCTGGAACACAGTAAGAACTGGGTGGAACACATCAAGAACTGGCTGGAGCACAATCAGAACTGGGTGGAACACGACAGGAACTGGCTAAAAAAGAACACTAGTGTTAGAACGACTTCTATAGTTGGTTCTTATTTGCAAATCTGATCAAATCCAATCTCGAAACTTCTATAGCGACGTTATTATAGTGTACAAGACACCATTAGATAGTCGCTTCTATAGGCAAAGCTGTGCTTCACAATCCATTGGACAGAAGAAAGATAATAATACAGCGGTAAATAGGTAGAGACTTACAGGAGCAGAATAAACAAATAACCATAATATTATACCGACGTTAAAACTTTCGTTAGCACTTAGTAGTAATAATAGAACAGAATAGAATCTTCGTTTATTCGTTAGGCCTAGCACATTGTCAGAACGTAATGCGATTAATATCTTACAGAAATGGTGAAAATGGAGTTGATTCCATCTTAATAGATGAATGGATGCCATCTTAACAGAATAGGTACCCATCCGCTTTCTATACGTTATTAGTGGCCTACTATTATATTAGCCTATGTCTTCAAAACTGGCTGTCATAACGCAGCCAGCCACAAAAGTGCGTAACTTATGGCTGTAACAAAGGAGCGATGGTATCAAGCCATGTGGCGTCTAAAATCAACCGTTTGCTTAACTCAAAAGGACACCAGTCCTATTAGGCCTATTGCCATCCACTAACGTCTATAATACCGGAAAGATGCTAGACACCCATGTAGTTTTGCTACACATAATTACACATTCCATTGTATGCAAAGTAATGTGACCAACGCCATAAATGGGATACGTGTTGCTCAATGCTCATAAACCTGAAATACTGTATGTGAAGTTGTGAACTCTACGTTAAATACTCTTAGAGTCACAATTGTCTATAATGTTATAACACTGTATATAGAGTCACATCACCTCTGTCATTATACTGTCATAACTTACTCAAATGTAAGTCATATTTACAAGTTACAGTCAGGCAATGTGTTGCACAATTCACCATTGACAAAGAACAATGTATTGAGAGAATGTAGGTCAATTGTCCAGGTAGCCAGCCAGTAAGTCAATCAGTCAGTTAGTCAACCAGTCAGTCAATTACCCAGTCAGCTACCGGCAATTACTTAATCCACCATTCGATAAGCTATCATGTGACCCCGGGGTACACGACCCAGTCGTATCGCAAGCGGTCTTGTGAAGTTGTCGCCAATTCACTCCAGATATTCAGTTATAAATTTTAGAACAGAAATATCACTGGGCCACCCAGTCACTTTACCAATCAGTCAGTTTAGTAAGCCAGTCAGTTAATCAATCACCTAACCAGTCAACTATTCAGTCAATCAGTCAGTTAACTAGTCAGTTAGCAAGTCAGTCAGCCAGCCAGTGGCTAATGTCAGTCAGTTGTATGGTCAGATGAGGTGGAGCATTGCATCAGTGGATCCTGACGCGCCAGCGTAGGACGAGATAGCAGGCGACCCTAAGGACGATGAAGAATGCACAGAGGATTATGAAGTCCAGGTGGAACTTGGCATCTTCGACGTCCAGTCCTTTGAGGACATCCTTTGGATCGACGAAGAGGCACTCCATCGGATTATCACGATCGCACTCCAGATCATCTCTGTCAAACCCGTAGATGGCCTGAAGCACGCCTTCGAAGGAAAACCTACCACAATTAAAAAGTATAGCACAGTACTGTTGATACGAGTAGTTAAGTAATTATATAAGTAAATAAGAAGTTGTAGTTGTGTATATACAGAAATTTATGGAGTTATGTAAGTAAGTTTATTCTTTAATATAATCAGCTGCCAAACAGCACTCTGGTGAACAAGTATGAGCAATATAAATTCACATAAACATCAAAATCTGTGTGGAACGAGGATGGGACGTTTGCACCGACAGATATATAACTGAATATCTGGAATGGATTGGCGACAACTTCACAGGACCGCTTTGCGATAAGACTGGATCGTATGTCTTGGGGTCAGATTATAGCTTATCGAATGATAGATGGATTAAACCGGTTGATACGTTTACGTGTCTTTCCATAGAGAATAATTATGTTTATTGGCTGCGTTATGAAGCAGTATTTGGCTCGGAAGTAGAGACAGACCCTGACCTCAAGATGAGATTTATATATCCAGAAAGATAGGACCAACCATAATCACATATATAGCTCGTAGGCTTCGTGCAATTTAGCTTAGGAGTGGCAGAAGGCCTTAGTTTGGAAGAGAATAGGATACACGGAGAGAAACAGAGAGACAGACAGACAGAGACAGAGATAGAGAGACACAGAGAGACAGAGACACACACACAGACAAAGAGACAGAGAGAACAGAGACATGCAGAGACAGAGAGACAAAGAGATAAAGACAGAGAAAGACAGACAGAGAGATCTGATTCGTATAATTATTAATGTCACGTTTTTAGACAAGAGCTTTTTAGTTTTCATTCAATTTTTACCACCAGCAAAAGCATCGTAAATACGATATGCAAACTTGATTCTGAGGTACAAAGGGCAGACCCAGAATTGACCCAGACAGGTCCTATTCAGTAAAATCAAATCACATTCTGCCACCACCGATCAGTTAAAGTAACTCGTTTGATCAATTTCCAACTAACAGCAGATAGGCTACTTGGGTAAACTGACGCTAACTAACAGGAATGACAATTTAAAAGCAGATGAGTGATTGATTTGACCGACCTGACATAGGAAAGATAGGAGAGCCACTGAAGATAATAGGGCATTGTGTCGAAGTTGACGAAAAAACCACTGAAGAGAAGAATTGGAATGGACGTAACTGGGCCGAGAAATACGGCTGCCTATACGGAATAAAACGAACAAGAACAATAATCAGCCTACATAATAAAGCGAGCAAGAATGCCAAACGACGTACAGCATGGGGAACGAATAGCCCTAAGACAAGTACATGTATCTCTCTCTCAATTACTTCCGTTCCTTCCAGAACATTGGGCGACAAGATTTCTCCATTCCGTACGGTTGCTTGCGGTTTTCTCTGCTTTCTCCGCTTTCTCTGCTTTATTCCAATCCAAGCCAAGTATCAATGCATCGAAAAACACAGGCAGGCATTTCATTTCTATGCGACACTATTGTCTAATCGATATCCCACTTGATGTGTAACCCAATGATTGCGAGTTATTCCAGCTATAACTTCTGTGCTTAATCTTTTCATAGCAAAAAAAATAGTTTCAAATTGGGCTCATAGTTTATGAAACTTTGAACTCTGCATGGTTAGCCACAATACTTAAAACCAGGACTGTTCGTTTCCCAGCCTAATGATTATTCAACGATGTCATCTTATTATCTTTGTCTGGTCGTAGCCTAGACCTGTTGAACTCAAGAACTGTTTAATAATAACAGTGACAATTTAATATGGCGCCGTAACACAGCCATGCCGTTACAAGGGCGCCTCACAGTCAACTAACAGCAGGGTAGGCCTTAGAGAACAAATAAGTCTTGAGTCCAGATTTGAAGGAGTCAATTGTGATAGCCGCTCGCAGGGCAGGAGGAAGACCGTTCCAGCATCTGGGGCCAGCCGCCGAGAAAGCGCGATCGCCAAAACGAGTTTTCATCCGTTTTACACGAAGATCGCTTTTCTCGAGCGATCGGAGTCGCAACCCGGAGGCGGAAGAATGCGTCCCGATGCAATGATCGCGCAAATACTCAGGCGCGGCCCCATGAAGTGACTTGTAGACCAACAAACAGATTTTGAACTCAATACGCAGCCAGTGCAGAACATCACGGAGGAGCGGCGTGACATGATCGTATTTCCTCCGGTTGCATAGCAGCTTCGCAGCAGCGTTGAGAACGGACTGCAGACAATCCAAGAGGCACTTGGGCGCACCGACCAGTAGGCTGTTGCAGCGGTCAACCTGAGAGGTGACGAAGGCGGCAACGGCCGCTCTCGCAGCCTCGAAAGGCAAGGACCTGATGCAGCCTCTCAGGAGGCGGAGCTGACGAAAGCAGCAGCCAACGATTCGCGTCACGTGATTCCTCGTGGACAGGTCTGATTCCAGCGTGACGCCGAGATCGCGGACGACAGTCACAGGTCGGATCGCAGACCCGCAGACACTCAGTTCGCCAGTGTCAAGATGAGGGCACCGTCTGCTGGTCGCACAGCATAAGAAGTCCGTCTTCTCGGGGTTGAGACGGAGTCTGTTAGATCGCATCCACTCCGCGATCCGCTCAACGCCCAACTCCATCCTTCGCCGCTGCTGTTCATCAGTTGACGGTCGGCCCCACGTGTAGAGCTGGGAGTCATCGGCGTAGAAATGAGATGACAAGCCGAGACTGGCGGCAAGCTCACCGACGTCGGCCGTGTAGAGCAGGAACAGCAGCGGTCCGAGCACAGAGCCTTGAGGGACACCGCAGACGAGAGAGCGAACAGATGATAGGACTCCATCGTAGAGCACTGTCTGTCTGCGACCGCTGAGGTAGGAACGCAGCCAGTCCAGCGCCACCGAACGGATTCCGTACGTCCTCTCCAAGCGTTCAACCAGCACATCATGGTCGACGGTGTCGAACGCCGCCGATAGATCGAGCAGGCCGAGCAGCGCGTGGTTTCCCGCATCAATCGCCTCGATAAGGTCGGTGACCACCTTGAGAAGCGCGGTCTCGGTTGAATGGAATTTCCGATAGGCCGACTGATGAACGGGAAGAAGTTCTGCCGACGCCAGATGATCGGTCAGCTGGAGACTGACGACCCGCTCGAGCAGCTTGGAGAGGAACGACAGGTTCGAAATCGGTCGGTAGCTTGAGAGCTCTTCACGAGGAAGCATAGACTTCTTAAGGCGAGGTGTAACATAAGCGTCCTTGTAACACGTCGGGACGGTGCTGGATGACAGCGACAAATTGAAAAGTGAGGCGATGTATGGGGCAAGCAGGTCGATGATGGTCTTAAGCAGCCACGTAGGCATCGGGTATATACAGTGTATATAATATATACATGTATATATAAATGTTCTTGGTGAACAAGCTTTTTCGGTTGCTTGATAAAACGAATAAAAACAATAATTCTCTCACTGTGTCTGTCTTCTCTGCTCAGTCGATTATTTCATTTCGTTCTCAACTTAAAATCGACCTCTTTCAATTTGCTTATCCACCATAGGCTGAATCTCTGTCTTACGGACTGATCTTATAGATATTGATCTGATTACGTCTGGGTTTTGGTTAGCCATCGGTTAATGCCTTATGCATTAGACTCTGCCGCAATAGAAGTTATTAGTTACAATTACAATCACGTATACCTGTCTGTCTGTCTGTCTCTCTCTGTCTCTCTCTGTCTCTGTCTCTCCGTCTCCGTCTCCCTGTCTGTCTGTCTGTCTGTCTGTCTGTCTCTCTCTCTCTCTCTCTCGATAGATCCATTCATTCATCCATCCATCAGCCCATCCATCGATGCATATCTCTGTCTGTCTATTTATCTGTCTCTCTGACTGTATATCTGTCTGTCTGTCATTCGATCCATGCATGCATCCATCTATCAAGCCGCCCATCCATCAGTGCATATCTCTGTCTGTCTGTCCATCCGTCCGTCTGTCTATCTGTCTGTATGTCCGTCTGTCTCCTTGTGCGTGGTTCACCCACCTCATGGGCGTATTTAAGGGGGTTTTCGGGGTTACAAGTTTCGGGAAATTTTTTTAGAGGTTTTTACATGCGAAATACAAAAAACCTTAACTTTTGCGACAATCTTCAATGGAACCCCCCAATCTTAAAACCCTCCCCGAAATGTTTTCCTGGTTACGCCTATGACCCACCTGCATAGACGTGGCTGCTCCAATGAGCAGACCAAGCGACTGAGCAACGAGAGCCGTCATCGTTGACAGAGAGAGGAACATGACGAAGCGAAGGAACTCATGAGGCTGATTCGTCATCCAATAGACGATGCTTCCGTACATCAGAGGAAAGAAGATCTACAGAACTACTACACTTTAGTCTACGAAATGATTTTGAACTATACTTAGTAACTTCTTTTCATTGGTTGTCCTATTCCAGCGTCTTTGACTCTTTGTCCAAAGCACAGTGACTGCCAGCTTTAAGCCAAGAAGTAACACAATTATTTTTCTGTAGTCTATTCCATACTGTAAGAGGCGGACAATTAGTCTAATGCCATGAAAGAGCTGGGTGGGTCAAGACCTGACCCCAACATCTTTTCAGTTACTTAGCTAAGGGGTTAGAAGACCTGTAGGGTGTTTGAACCGCCCGACACCTCTGACAACTAAACCACTGAGTTTATGTGTGTGTGTGTGTGTGTGTGTGTGAGAGAGAGAGAGAGAGAGAGAGAGAGAGAGAGAGAGAGAGAGAGAGAGAGAGAGAGAGAGAGAGAGAGAGTGCGTGTTTGTGTGTGTGCGTGTGTCTGCGTTGTTACCTGGAAAGGCATGTCGGCCATTGTCTTGGCCAGGTAATATGACTTTACGCTGTACCAGTAATTGAGATGCTCTCGAACAAAGACCGACATCTCCATGGGAACTACAACCGCAGCAACAATCAGGTCTAATGAGACAGAGGCTGACGCTACTAGACAGATGCTAGACGATGTTTTACAAATACATTGCTCTCTGACAAATACGTTGCCAAAGACACTATTCTCTAAAACTCATTATAGCCAGTTTTAATTCTGCTGCACAATTATAGACTGATAGCAGAACAAAAATAAATGGCTGTAATCTTAACATAATTATTAGACTAGCTTATCCTGTGCAGAGCATATAGGCCTACACGCTAATTTGGCAAAAATTCCGATTTACAGAAGTCCCTTAATTATAATAATAATTATTATCATCATTATCAGTATTATTATTATCATCATCATTTTATGAAGGTTTATACTTTTAACATCAATAGATCTACATAAAAACTTGCACTTTTGGGTTTACTTAGGAAAGAGCACAAGTCATCGACTTAGAGGGTGGTACTTACACGTAAGAACGGTTGGCATGAGCGCCGTGAACATGAGGAAGAGCATTGAGAAGAATAGGAATCCGGCATTGTTGTAGGCTTTCGTGGAATCGTTGCCGATGTTGAGATATAGAAGACCAATCAGAATACCTGTGGCCAGGTGAGAAACGAGACGCAGGCGAGTCAACGTCTGAAACAATCAGTGCATAGGTATAGGTTCCTTGTGAGAGTTACACCAAAATCTGGAATCAAAGCTTTTCAACCGGTGACTGACTTGAAGGTTAGGTTGGTAAGTAAGTATATATCCATGTATGTATTGTATGTATCTATATATGTATGTATAAATGTATGTATGTATGTATATATTCATTCATTCTGGGGATTTATATAGCGCCCCTTCAAGAAATCTACTCAGAAGCGCTCCTGTATGTATGTAAGTATGTATGTATGTATGTATGTATGTATGTATGTATGTATGTATGTATGTATGTATGTATGTATGTATGTATGTATGTATGTATGTATGTATGTATGTATGTATGTATGTATGTATGTAATTATGTATGTATGTATGTATGTATGTATGTATGTATGCATGTATAGAGGCGCTATGTTAGTCTCCTGAATGAATGGCTGAATGAATCTATTGTATCTCTCCTTGTATGTATATATCTATCTGTATTTGTATCACTGTATAGTGTATATATATGTAAGTATGCATGCATCTGAGCATTTTAGCGCATTTCAAGAACTTTACAAAGTCGCTGGAACAAAGAAATCTAACAGATTTGAATCGACTCATTTCTTGTGCATCAGTCGATTAGTTCGACAGAAAATTGTTTCGGAAAGCTTGTATCAGGAAGAGTGAGAAATCTTTGATAGGGAGTGTAATGTCTTGGTTGGGTGTGGCTGGATCAGTCGGTAGTATGGGGGAACAAGTGATCGGTTGTCAAATACTCAACATCCTATTAGCACATCAACCTAATGTCATATAGGGCCTACATTTTGATTGACAGAACCTATATTTTGTCAGCAGTTATGGAATACGACGGCGATATGATATGCAGAGTAAGCAGCCGATTAGCTTACACAACATTGCTAGGTTTTCTAATCAATTGTAAGATAAATGCAACAAAAACAAACGTTAATTTAATTATATAAATTTAGTTATATAAATTGCTAACAAAACAGACAGAAGATAAACATGATTTATCCTGGGAATGGAAAAGAGAAAAGAGACAGTTGTTACTCGATTTCCAAGGTGGAACTATGCACCAGTGTTTCGCGGAATCACAGTTTGAAAACTTCAGTTCTGTTAAGGGCAGAAGAGATGTACGTTGATTACATTCATTTGTTCTGTCTTGGAAATCTATCGGCATCAATCAATCAATCATAAAATTTATATAGCGCCTCTTCAAGGGCTCTATTCAGAGGCGCTCCCAAGCCAGGCCTGATCATAGCCTACAGAAAAGTTTTCAATTGGGCGTAGAAGGAAGCCGAGTGAATGCGAGGAGATAACCGAAGGAAAGATGGCAAGACATTCCACGCTGTTGGACCAACAACAGAGAATGCTCGGCGCTGCATAGTAGCAGTGCGGGCATGTGGCACCAAGAAGTGACCCGAGAAGAGGAACGGAGGGCTGAGCGACCCTTAAGAGAAGAAGAGAGAGTGAAGATGGTGCACAAGTAGCGATCACTCTGGAGATCACTCTGGCTTAGAAATGAAGCCAAACAAGAGAGCGTTTACAATGCTCTGGCATCTCAACAAATGAATGTAATCAACGTAGGCCTACATCTCTTCTGCCCTTTACAGCGGTTTTCAAACTGTGATTCCGCGAAACACTTTTGCATAGTTCCACCATGGAAATTGAGTAAATACAAAAATATTGTCTCTTTTCTCTTTTCCATTTCCAGTTGTGCAACGGATGATAGAAGAACTCTAGAAGTACATGCAGCTGGGAAGAAGGGAGGAGGTTAGGGACAAGAAAGAGGAAAGAAGATAGCATGATAAGCCTACCGTATCACGAACGATTGATTTGAATGTCCGTATGAATAGAATGTAGAACTGAACGAAGAAACTCGTCGCAAACGTATGACTGTCGTTGACTGACATTTCCTGCAACGAACATTCTTATAATCAACCAATCAATCAATCAATCAATCAATCAATCAATCGATCGATCAAAACTTATATAGCGCCCCTTCAAGACCGCTACTCAGAGGCGCTCCCGACCCATGTCAAGCGGACGAAGGTGGACTTCGGTAGCTGATGGAAGTGAAACCCTCCAGGAGACGTTTGGGAGAAGGTGAATGGCTAATGGAAGCCATTAAAACTCGAGTCTGCTTTAACCCAACCAATGTTGACACGCTGGAGACGCAAGACTAACTAAACATTTCCTAACAGAGCTGACAGAGAGATATCACTTCAAAGCCCGAAATGCAGAGACGACATCGCAGAATACGTACGTGTCTATTTATATAAAAATAGAATCAGACAAATGCTCTGCTCCGAGCGGATGGTCGAAGAAAGCGTTATGTGTATAAACCTTGATCTGTTTGATCTACAGACTTTTAGCAAATGGACAGTTCCTGAAGATAGCACTGTTCATCAGCTGTTACTTTTAGCAACATACATACAGACCAAGTAAAGAGATCTAGTCAGAGAGAGCTATCACTTAAATTCCAAAATATAAACATAATAAAAATCATAAAATCATTGCATTGGCCACCAATACCAAAGCGAAAACTTTCAAGACAGAACTACTTGTATACGAGACTCTACATTTAAGTCAACTTTGTTAACTTTAGTCCTTACTGACTCCAAATAGGGCCTACTAAATTTTGTAGACAAAGACGGCTTTCGAATGGCGCACCTTTATGGCGCAAAGTAATCAGTAACTGATGTATTGCGACTTTAGTGGCTTTCAGAAGTACCGTATCACGCATTTATGTGTCCTACTGTACTTTTACAGTATTTAAGTACCTTGCTTTGTACAGTCTTCACTGAATGTAAACAGTTAAACAGTGTATTTTATACTGTGTTACTGTGTTTTCAATTATGTTGCACATATGAATGGAAATTAATTTAACTTTGGGTTTGCTTGAGCCTGGAACTCTTCCAACGTTCGTTCCGCAACGTCAGATCTCAACGAAAAAATCGTCTTTCTCTGGACCATTTCCTCCGTAGGCTCTTCCATATTTTCTCGAGATTATCTTCTTGGCTTTCGCCTAGACTAACCCTGTAATTTGGCCTACTTACTTTTGACCATCGACTGCTGCATTGAACATCATCACACTGGCGCTACAGAAGTTCTTAGGAGACATACGACACATGCAGTGCATACAACAGGAATGCATCGATCAATACCTTTTCCGATGACATCTCATCACTGTCCTTGGTATCCGATTGGCTGTTCCCTTCCTCCAAGTATCCATCTTCCTTTCCCTCTGTGTCTTCCTCGTCGCTGAGAATGTCCGTTTCCCTATGGTTCGTATCTCTGCATGCAACGACATCCCAGTCGAGTCTTTGAATTAAAACAGAAAAGTGAGCAAGCGGGTGAGTAAAAGAGTGAGAAAGTGAGCCAGTCAGTCAGTCATTAATTCGCTAAGTCAGTCAATCAATCAACCAGTCAGAAAGTCAGCCAGTTAGTCAGTCAACCAATATCCTTTACTGGCATCTGACGAGCGCATAAAGCCGCAGGTATATGTTTCGTCTAGCGAATATCATTTTGAGGTTGACATAATATAAAGAAAACAATCTTTCTTTCCGCCAATTGTCCGTTAGTTGTAGTCACTCTCTCTGTCGTTCATCTTAGCATAAAAGTCTCATACGATGCCACTCCAACAACCAAACAATTACATGCTATGCAGTGACATTAAATACTCTGAAAAAGCCCTTCGGAAATACGAGTATGCCACTACCGCAACAAAGTTACCAAGTAACATAGGTAATTCAAGACTAATTTTCTAGATGTAATTGCAATACTGCATATAATAGTATAGTAGTATAGTATCTAAAGATTTATATAGCGCCTCTCTCAGAATAACTATTCAGAAGCGCTCTCAGCACGAAAACTCCGGGGGAAAAGAAATGTAATCTGTTATAAACACTAAATTATATTCGTGCTTCAAAGAGCTCTGTCAATAGGCTAAGTGTCACATTTTTAATTGCTCGTAAACTCTGTTTGGTTGGGAACTGCGGCTGGCTCTTGTTATGCAGCGTAATTGAGGCGAGTATAAAATGTCATGAAATTCTACCTCGTAACACTCATAATATTCTTCAGACAGCTGCAACTATAGTCTTGATGATGACGATAATTTGATTATTATGATCATGATAACAACTATGACGACGTTGACTGACCCCATGACAATGACGATGATGATTACGACGAAGAAATAGACACTGATGAGGAGGAGGATAGTAATAATAATGACGACAATTTATATGGCGCCATAGTACAGCCATGCGGTTACAAGGGCGCCTCACAGTCAACTAACAGCAGGGTAGGCCTTAGAGAGCGAGTGATGACGACAATGACAAAGATGATAGCGGTAACGATGACGATGACTATGACGTCGATAATGACAACGACGACTATGTTGATGGTGATGATGATGACGACGACGATGATGATGCTGACGCAAGGCAATTCAGCTCAAACGACTAACCTGGAGTCTAGCGCGGCGTGATAAGAACCATTTCTATTGGTTGCAGGTGACGATATCCGATTGGCCGAGTTTGTATCACCTTCTTCCCTTCCTCCATGTCCTCTTCCTCTCCCTTCCCTTCTCCCTTCTCCATCCTCCGATTTGCATCCTCTGGGTTGCGTAGGTCGGTCACAACCTCCTTCTCGAACTGCGACCACCAGTCTCGACACCATGTCACCATATTCACCGGAAGCCACTTCCATCACTGACAGACCAGAAGAACAATCTTCTAATAAACTAAACAACGCTCAACTCAAGTCCACGAAATCCAGAGAATATTGTTCAGATGCGAGTTTTCTGTCCTCGAAATTGAGGTCAATATCAAAAGAATTGCGTCTTGGAGATAATAATAATGCAATATGATGAACAGGATTCTGCATCGTTTCGATCACAAGCCAGCAAACAGAATAACCTCAACCAGTCAGCCAGCCAGTCAAACAGGCAGTCAGTCAGTCACTCAGTCAGTCAGAGAGTCAGCCAGTCAGTCAGTTAAGCAATTGGTCTGTTGTCTGCATGTGAGTCAGGCAGTCAGTCAGTTGTTTCTGTGGCGATTAAAGATTTACAGAGAAATTGTTGTGACTCACCGTAATCTGCCGGGTTGTGGTAGGGAGGACAGATGAGATTCAGAGACTGGAGGTAGGGAACGAGACTAGGTATGTTGCCATGGTAGATGCACTGGCCCTCCGCCAACAAATACAACTGCAACACCAGAATAATATAGCTTATAACACCAGAAGGAAAGACAGAAAGAAATGCGGCCACACAGAGACAGGCAGACGGGCAGAGAAGCCAAACACACATAGGACGACAATTAGACAGACAAGAATACACATATACAATCAGAATTACAGTGACACAGAGACAAAGACCTGACTCTAGTAAGTCTAGTTGTACACACAGACAAAGAAGGGCACGCCAAAGACAGGTATGAATAGAAGAGACTTGGAGGCAACAGGCAGACATTGAAACATCGACAGAGAGACAGATATGCTCATTTGCAGCCTTGCAGGCAAACAACCTGAGTCTTTGCTTAACTTAAAAGTTGAAGAGATGAAAGCTGTGAGACAATCGGAAAGACCGAGAAAACGACTCACGTGATCAAACATTTCGAAGAGTTTGGCACTCGGTTGATGTATGGTGCAGATGATGGTTCTTCCTCCCTTAGCCAAGGACTTGAGCAGAACAAGGCACTGGTAGCAAGAGGAGCTGTCCAGACCACTGCAGCACAAACACAGAGAGAGCAGAGGGTTAGAGCATTTGCAGTGTATTTAGTTATAGCAATTGGCGCTCTATAAATCTGCATATAATGATGATGATGATGATGATGATGATGATGATGATGATGTTGATGATGTTGTTGATGACTATGATGATTATTATGATGATGATGATGATGATGATGATGATGATGTTGTTGATGACTATGATGATGATGATGATGATGATCATGCTGACGACGACGACGACGATGATGATGATGTTGTTGTTGATGCTTGGATGTTGTTGTTGATGATGACTATGATGATGACGATTATGATGATGATGATGTTGTTGTTGATGACTATGATGATGATGATGATGATGATGATGATGATGATGATGATGATGATGATGATGATGATGATGATGATGATGATGATGATGATGATGACTGATGATGATGATGATGATGATGATGATGATGATGATGATGATGATGATGATGATGATGATGATGATGATGATGATGATGATGATGATGATGATGATGATGATGATGATGATGATGATTGATGAGACGACGATTGAAGACGATGATGATAATAATAAAAGTAATCATCATCATCGCCGTCCGTAAAATTCACACTGAAATCCATTCCCTTTGCAATTCCCTGTTAGACACTATAGCAGAATCAAGTGGGAATTTCGTCATTGGAGTCCTTATTGATGTAGATTTAACCGTTATCAAACAGGAGATGCCCTACATACATCACCATACATTAGATAGGCTGCCCCAGGGCGCCATGGTCCGGCTAAGTACCTGGTGGGTTCATCGAAGAACATGACCGGAGGATTGTTGACAAGTTCCAGAGCAATGGAAAGTCGTTTTCGTTGGCCACCAGAGAGTTTACTTGTCCACGTGGACTTGCATTCCTGTAAGCCCAGAGTGGCCAGAATCTCATCCACCTATATATAGATAAAGACGCATTCAACCATATATAAATATATATAATCAATAATTATATATAGTATATATATATAATATATATATGTGGACCATATGGCCTATACTATATGTATACAAATTGAAGAATAATTGAGCAAATGGCCTATAATGGACAAGGAATGAACGAATAGGGACAAATACAATAAGAATGGATTGAGCAAATGAACAATGTATGAACAATGCAATGCGTCTTATGAACGAATAAGCAAGTGAATGAAAGAATAAAATGAGTGGATTGCGACTAACTGTATATTTTGACGACAATGGATGGACTGGAAGAGATGACTAGTCCGAATTGATTTTGAAGAATCAATTAATTCCCGCAAGTTAGCAAAAATTCAAAAACTAATTCATTCACGATCCTTGTAGTTGTATAGCTAAATATGCAAATTTTAAATGCACATCTCTTCTTCAATACACCCAATGAACCTCTCGCTGGAGCAATTTTAGAACTAGTAGCAAAAGTGACATTCATGCAAATCTCCAACCCTCCGAGTTTTCTGCAGCTAACGACTGACACCAAGACAGAAAGAAGAAAAACAGAGACATACACAGAAACCGACAAACAAGAAGGCATAGACAGAGACAGAGGCATACTAACAGACGTAAACAAAGACTTCTTACGACAGTCGCTTTTTCCTGGCTACTGAGGCTGGTCGGAAGTTTGAGATTAGCCGAGCACATCATTGCCTCGATCACACTCAGATTCGGCAGCAGGTGGTCGTCCTGCATGATGTAGCATGACGTCTTGCGGAACTTTCGCAGATCACGCTCAACGCCATTGACCAGAATCTCTCCAGTCACAGACTTCGTCCTATACGCAAGAAACAGATTCAGAATTAAGTCCAGAATTCGTCCATTCAAAAATTTATATAGAGCTCCTTCTAGGTAACTACTCAGAAGCGCTCTCAATTCCAGCCCGGGCAAAACAGTAAGTTTTCAAATGGCCGTAAAACGTATCAGTACATGTGATCTAGGGAACAGGTGTAGGACAATTGGAGATCATTTATTAGTACCATCGCCGCCAAATACTGACGTCAGGATCAGATGATGATGACGATGATGATGATGATGATGATGATGATGATGATGATGATGATGATGATGATGATGATGATGATGATGATGATGATGATGATGATGATGATGATGATGATGATGATGATGATGGTGATGATGATGATGATGATGATGATGATGATGATGATGATGATGATGATGATGATGATGATGATGATGATGATGATGATGATGATGATGACGATGATGATGATGCGTTGTCGAGCTGTCGACCTCTAGGCCCTAATCCTTAAGTTGTAGAGCTTTCGACCAAAGCGAAAAATAAACTACATGTACTTTCCAACGGTAGATACTCTTCCAGCAAGAAATTACAATTACGAAATGCGTGAAAGCAAAGGTTTTCATTGCAATGTACGTATGTGTGTGTATGTATGCATTCAAGTAGGCCTATGCTTAACATAGCGTCCTTTACATCCAAGTGCTTCTCAAAAGCGTATTAATATTGCAGTCATGATGTCTGTAGCTTAGAATAAAGCTACAATGCAATGTGTGTTGTTAAATTGTTGAAAAACTGAAGCTGCAGAGGTTAGCCCGCTGCAGGCAAGGATTCCATTTTCGTCCTTATCGTAAACTGCACTCTTAAAACAGCAGCATGTACTTAAAAACAACCCGCGCACTCCCTGGGATTATTTAATTGGATAATCGGATTAATACAAAGATAAGAAGCCGGAAACGGCAATTTGAGTCAGAAATGTTCACAAGGTTAGTACACGGATCGTTTGTTCCAGCGGCTGTCTCGCTATAGAACTGGAGCGGCTGGAGGAATGGATGCTGGCTGTTCAGCCACTGATAACCCAGACCCAACATTTGTATGATAAGGTTGGAGGCAAAATAATAACCGAAAACATCTGTGGAGATTTGTTGTGGGTTTGGCTGAAGCAACAAGTGCAGAGCAGGAGGCTGCAACCGACTGAAAAAACCGGGCAAGTCAACGAAAGACCAACAGTATAAGCTTTGGAAACTTACAGACAGATACATGCATATACAGGCAGACATGTGCGCATACATAGGAGGAAAGGAAAACGGTCAGATGGACAGACAGCTGGGCGTATGGATAGAGGGGTTGAGACGTTAAGATATGAATAGGGAAGCAGATGCAAACAAATGGCGAGATACAACAGACAGAGGTAGGAAGAGGAGGAAAAGGCATATGATATGGAGGCGGCAAGACAGAGACAGAAAACTGAGATAAAGAGAGGTTGAGGCAGGCAAAGACAGACAGAAAGACAAATGAGGCTGAGAACGAATTAGGGAAAGGTCTTTTTCAAATGGTATGCACATAAAAGTCGGATGAGGCGCAAGGAACATAAGTCAGACGAAGGCGAAAAGAATATGATCGAGTGGCCATTATTTTGCTGTAAGTGTAGAAACCAGGGAGTTGTGACAAATGAGAAAGAGAGAGAGACAGACAGACAGACAGAGACAGAGACAGATAGATAGACAGACAGAGACAGACAGAGATGGAGAGAGGCACAGAAAGAGAGACAGACGGACGGACAAACAGACAGACAGACAGATAGAGATGGAGACAGAGACAGAGACAAAGACATAGACAGAGTGGGATGGAGTGAGGCCAGAGACGGATTCTTTCTTTATACAACCGATCTTACAAGATGCATTATTATTGCCATTATTATTGCCTCAGACGATGAGAAACTATAACAAGGAAAGAAAAACAATGAAAATATGGCTTACATTCAGTCAGAAAATCAGTCAATAAGTCAGTCAGCCAGCCAGCTAGCAAGCCAGACAATCAGGCAGCCACCCGGCCGACCGACCGGCGGGAAGGGGGCTTGAGAGCGAGCGAGTCTGAGAGAGTAAATCAGTGAGTCAATTATTCAGTAAGTCATCCAGTCAATCGAATTTATTAGTAAGCCGATGCAGAGATAATAGTCAGTCAGTCAGTCAGTCAGTCAAGCAGTCAGTCAAGCAGTCAGTCAGTCAGTCAGTCAGTCAGTCAGTCAGTCAGTCAGTCAGTCAGTCAGTCAGTCAGTCAGTCAGTCAGTCAGTCAGTCGGTCAAACGGCCATCACAACAGAAACTGTAAGCCTCGTAAAAGGATTGCTACATCGACTATTCTATCTCCCAAAATGGTGTATGTTTCTGTTCGCATGCGTTGTCCAATATCTCTACTCTTTACATTAAAGTAATTAAAATACACAGCGACACCGCATTCCTTGCTATTAACGCAGCAAATATGCAAAAAATAATCAGAATTTCTTTAAAGGTGGGGCAGCAGTTTGATCGACTCGATACTTGGACTTTGGTACCCTTAAGCGCCACCTTTGAAGGCATCATTTCTCTACATAGCTCTGCTATATGATACCATGCATAGACAACCTAACCAATGAGCTATCTTTAGCCGAACACACCAAACGCAACCCACGCATCAGTAAAAACAATGTTAAAATTATCTGTACCGAATTTATTATTAAGCCGACGCTGCAGAGATACTGATAGGGGTCAGATTTCGGCATCGACATTCTTGGCCACGGCACCTTTGCTCTCTCAATGATACTCATCAGTCTGTCCTGACGCATTATATATATACATATATATACATAGCATATATATATATATAATATATAGCATATATATAATATAATTATATATAATACATGTATATGCCTAACAATGTAAATTATGCAGTAGGGGATATATTTAGATTATATTATATAGTCTATACCATGCTTGTATTTAGGTATGTGTGTGCATATAAATATTAATTTTTATATAACTAGATATCCAATTTGTAGTTTGGCATCTAGGGTATGCGGTGGCGTACCGTACGGGGGGCAGAGGGGGCGAGTCGCCCCGGGCGGCACTTGAGCAGGGGCGGCAAAATAGGGTTGAAGAAAATAAAAGAAGGAGTGAATGCAGAGAAATATTGAAAAAGTATAAGAGAAAGTAATAAAAGTAGACAAAGAAGGAAGGAAAGGAAGAAAAATAATCCAGTAAATAGCATACAGTGGCGTAATGAGGGGGCGGAGGGGAGTGGCCCTCGGGCGCAGGGCAGGGCGGCTTCTGACAATTATAGTATCGTAGATGAGCATGAGTCTTGCACGGGGAGGAGAGGAATCTGTTATTGAAAAAGAGGGGAAAGCAAAAAAAGGTCATCAGAAATTTTGGCGGAAGCAATAAAGAAAATGTTCCGGAAATTTCCAAAATTAAGTGCCAAGGGCGGCATTTTGGACCGTCGCCCCGGGCGGCATTTAAGCTCCGTACGCCACTGAGGGTATGTATATATGTGTACATGATGCTATGTATGGGTGTGACATGCGTAAATATGCTCCCGATGTGAAAAAATGGGTCTATCATCTAATTCAGACTAATGACCCAATTTGTTATCAGACGCGTCTGAATAACAAAAATGACAAATGGAGAGAAATTGGTGTAACAATTCTAGCAGGAAACAATCCGAGTGGAAAACTCAACCGAATTTATTGTGGGAAACTGCGACATTCGATGGAAAACGAAGCTCTCACCAGTCGATCAACACTCCGATTCCACGTTGTATACATCTCTAAAGGGCGCTATATGAATTATACTAATACATCGTTATGTTAACAGTCACGTTGGTTGATACGTCCAGTGCTCGTTAAACTGAGTATTAGGGTAAATGCTGCAACGACGGTTAGGTCTATACCTCTCCGCCTCCTGCACTTTTCAAGCTATTGTTTCCTGCGCTACCACACGACCACCATTATCAGGGCCGTAAATCCTGGAGAGGGAAGTATGGGAATTCCTTCCCCACTATTAAGCTTCGGGAGGGAATGTGAAGGAATTCCTTCTCCACAATTTTTCTAAGCTGTCATAAATATTATGGCAGTCCAACCCTATATGCAGCAGTGCGAACAAATAACAATTTGTTAACACTAACCTATAGTGTGTAGCTGATCGACCTTAGCCGTGGGAATCAGTCAGTATACCCACTAGTGGAATTTTAGAATAATGTTTGCTCAATGCATAAATTAAATAATAACGATTCTTAAGCAAGGCTGCTATATGGTCTTCCTAAGGGAAGTATACAGACTTTCGAAGTGACAGTTTCCGGTTTCCCTCCCCACATATCGAGGCAGATTTACGGCCCTGACCATTTTCACCGATTACCACCGTAGAACCATGCTGTCTCCTCGGCTTGACCTCCACGGATTCTGACCTGGGAACGGATCAAACCGACCTGGCTATTGCGGACTTGATTTGTATAGCGCCGGTGCTTAGGCTGGTCTCTCTGACGTGGATTTGTGTGACACTGAGAAGATTTACATTTACCTGTAACCTGCGAGGATGTTGGTGAGGGATGACTTTCCTGCTCCGCTGGGACCCATGATGGCTGTCAGCTGAGAGGACCGGAAGCACCCATCGATGCATTTGAGGATCGTCTTAAAACCTTCCGTTCACAAACACACAGATTTTTTTTAGCTGTTAGATTGTTACAATAAAGGAAATCAACATTAACCATTCGTAAAATTTCACCGCATGCAGCTCAGAAAACATTTTCGAAATTTCTTAAGTCTCATCTGTTTAAATCTTTTAGGTTAGCTACGTTTTCGGCCTTCGTGGGGTTCTTGTAAAGCGCTATATAAATGTCCATTTACATACATACACACAAAGGACAATGGCATCGTAACTAAGTATTCGTTATTGAAACGCAAGGCAAACGACTTCAACTTTACACACACAAAAACAGCACTCAAAAGACGAAGAGGAGTCCCTTGAGCTAGTCAGCAAGGCAACCACGGGAAATGTTAGCGACTTCATTTTCTTAGCCTCGGCATATGAGAACGGGTGTACAGTCCTCTTCCTCCCCATCTAATCTTCTCACCGACAGTGTATGGTCACTGTACTCGTTGTAGCTGAGTTGGCTATATAGGGGAGTCAGATGGAGCAGAATTTTTAGGTGAATCACCTACGCGAACCAACTGGCTCACTGCTGTGGAATACACTCTGAGAATCACTGCTATAGGGGTTCGAGATTTAAAATATAAAAAACTACACGAAATCATTGCAAATTATTATCCACAGGTGTATGTATGTATGTATGTAGGTACGTATAGGCAGGGCCGGCCTTAAGCACAGGCAAAGCAGGCAGTTGCCTGGGGCGCCAAAATCTAGGGGACGCCATTTTCACAAAAAAATCGTTTTAACAGTTTTATGTTTTTCACTTTTTTTGCCATTTTTTCAATTACAATGATTATTTTTCATTTGAATTCTTGCTTTCGATTATGGAACAAATTTAAAATAATTATTGATTACATGGCACCTTTTCAAGTATAGCCTAAGCTTAGTTTAATTTCAACACCGCACAACATTAAAATTCAACAATATCATGCGTATAAAGTACTCTGAAGTTTATACAATACAATACAACTTGCATTTATAACGCGCCTTAATAAAACAAAGTCTTACTCAAAGGACGCGTTACAATGTACTTACTATTTTAGTTTACATATGTAGGCCTAATAGTCCTGACCGTACGCAAATCTGATGCGGACATAGTGACATCCTTCGACTGAAAACGCCAAGAGTTGAATAAATCTTGTACTAATCATAGTCGCCGAGTTTCTGGGAGCCTTGGGTGCGAATGCACCCACAGAAAAAGTTCAGTGGGTGCGTGGCACCCAGAAGAATTCAGACCTTAAATTCATATTTTTACCACAAATTCCTGTAATCTCACATGCAAGCAGTAAGGTTGCACAACTGTCAGTCACCGTCACGTGAGTTTCAAATACTTTTTCCAACCACGTAACCCTTGACAAGAAAACAATTTTCTCTCTCCGACAATGCAGTAAAACTCACCAACGGCAATATAGAATATAAAAAATTGTCCCGGAGTAGAACACAATATCCTACATGCATCCAGAGACAATAGCAAAAGTCGACGCCTATAGTTATAGCCTATTTAATCTATGTTGGCCTATCCTCATTTATCGACTCGCGAGCAGACATCGCAGTTGTATTAGTTAAATTATAAAATTATCTGTAAAAAAGTCTGTACATTTAAATTTTAATAACAGTTTTCTTAAATATATCTAACTCAATTTATAGTCTTAATCTTATCAATTAAAAGTTTAATTCAAAAAATTATGTGAAACCATATGAAGCGTCAGAAGTTACCGAGTAGGCCTAGGCTACTCAAAATTGTAAGAAAAAAACAAGAAACAGAAGTTAGTAATAAAAAGCAAAAAGTATGGCTTTTCAACTATTTCAACAAAACTGAAACGACTTTAGCTGTTAGTGTTACAGTAGTATCCAGTCATCAGCTAGTAATTTATAATATAATAATATTGCAGGTAGGTCCATTGCCTTAAATTGCTTTCAGCTTTATTGTGTTTTGGTAAATTAAAACCTGATGGATAAAAACTTCAAGTAGAAAAAGATTTCTGACTGCTTCAAAAAATAATTTTTGTAATAAATATTTTTGTCTTTTTTCGGTAGGCCTAATTCAAATTTTTCGGTAGGCCTAATTAAAAGTATTTTTGCTGTTTAGGCCTACCATTCCCCAAAAATTCAAATTATCGAGGTTGAGTGTACTAATAAAAGAAAATAATAAATAACTCAGTTGAGGGTAATGCTCTGGCTGGTTCCTCACTGGGTTGTGACGTGTGTTGGACCGTGGAGTGGAGATCAGAGGGCGCCAAATGTATGCCTTGCCTGGGGCGCCATTTGGGCTAGGGCCGGCCCTGCGTATAGGCCTACATTGTACGTATGTACATATACATATATATGCACGTATGTTTACGTACGTATGTAGGCTATGTATTTAGGCCTATATATATATATATTTATGTACGTATTAAGGCACTGAATATAGCACCTTTTATATACGTCACAAAAGCGCCGCACGCACGTCTGACGTATCTAAACAAGTGCGTTTTAAACAGGACAGTTTGAAACTGTCTGAGCACTGTATACGGAGCCAAATGCAACGATATGTAGGCTACATGTAGCTGCAATGGAAGACTGTGGGTGGCCTACCATTGTACTCCATCACAATTTTTGTGCAGTGACCATGACTGATTCCTGTGTTCGTCGATTTAAATTCTAGCATGTGAGAACTGCATGGGCGAACTGAGTAAAGTACATAGAGCTGTTTTCCTTGAAGTTTGCACTTATTCAATTTTTGCAGAGGGTTTTTACATAAGCAGTACGACGAACAAATGAAAGTCCAAATTTTATCATAAACTGCCGTGACCTAATTCTCTTTGTTCGTTTCAAGAACGGCCGATCAGTTTCGTGCCCGGGTTGACCTACACCAGAAGCTCTGAAACTTTCCACACCTCAGAAAGTTGGTCCGAGATTTCTGCTTCACGTGCGCCCCCCATTAGCCAACTCAGCTTGAGTAGCCTGCACTGTTGGTGGCAAGATGAGACGGCGAGGGAGAGGGCTGTCCACCCGACCTCATAAATTTATGCCAAGGCTTAGAAAATGAGGACTGCAGTTGATAAAGACTTTCTGGTTGTGCTCAATGCTCGTTTTAGAGTGCATCCTCTTACTCTGGTCCTTATAACACGTCATCTCTTGTGACTCTTGTCAAGACTTAGTTTCAGTGGTAACGCCATTTACTGACTTCAAGTGGTGCCCACCGTACGGACAGCGGAAATACTTCATTCCACTGAAAGAAGCAGAGTGTCCCTTAATTATCTCTGATTAATCGATGGCGCGATACTACTAGACAATTAGTTCTAGATACCAGGAATCGAGAACTCCATGTTTGGGAATAGCTATTATAGCTTAATTATACTATCGTACTTAATTACCTTCCGCCGAGCTAATTAAGTAACACGGTTGCCGACTGGTTAGAGAGCTCGCCTTTTAACAAGGAGATTACGGGTTCAAGCCTCCTATGAAACAATTAATGCGTATGGACCTTGAGCAAGTCCTTCACTCACAACTGCTCAGCGTCATCGATTGATGCTTGGTCATTAGATAGTGGCGCTTAATAAATGCGTAATAATAAGTGACACGATGGTCTGGGCTTTCATTCCAAAGTTCAACTGTTAATGTCCTTTGCTGGGCAGGAGGACACTATAAAATTTTAACAGTTGGTGGAAGGATTAGACGGCGAGGTAGAGGACCGGCAAACCACCCACTCTTAAGAGATGACGCTTAAATAACACACAACACACACACACACACACACACACACACACACACACACACACACACACACATACACACACACACATACAGCCTACACGCGACCTCCTCTCGCGGTTAGTTGCGTGAAGTTTCCCACTTTGAGCTTTGTGGGTTCTTGGACAAAATCTATCTTACGATAGTGAGTCATCACCATTCGTAAAATGCGATCCCGACCCTGGATGAAGATGATAACATTTATAGCCTATTTACGTCAAAGATGATCGGAGTCAAACATGGATGGATCCAGGGTTTAGCGACAGCTTATGACAACAAGGTTGACAGAAATTGTTTTGGCATATTACAGCTCAAAACTTGAGTCGACCATGGAAATTTAGATTGCCTTTATATAGTTCACCATGCCCGAGTTTGAGCCTCTTAGATTCACATCGTCTCACTTTTCACAACCATTCGCATACATAATTATAGTCTGACTGCATGCGGAGGATGAGGAGGAGGGGGATGTGTTGGAAAACGAGGAGGAGGAAATGGAGGGGTAGGGGAAAATGGAGGAGGAGGAGGAGCAGGAGCAGGAGCAGGAGCAGGAACTGGAGGAGGAGGAGAGTGCATGGGTTGATGGAGACATACCTTCGCAGAGATTATAATATTATTATGTCCAGACCGGTCTTGAAAATGAACCGAGTGCCAAGAGACTAGAAAAGGTGAAAAAACTGCGGTCCCCAACTTCAGTTTCAGGGCCAAACGACCTCTGACCTAAACTCTGATAAGGCCTGGACGGAGATACGAAGGACGAAAAAGTTATATTGAGAGTCTGATTACAGACAAAATGAATCAGGTTCATGGCGTTGGGAGTCACACTGTGCCTGACTTAGACCTAATGTAATACCGATAAATAAGCTGCTCTACAGGAGGCAGCGTGATGCAGCAAAATTCGGAGATTTATTCTATATAATATTACCATCAGACACAGGGAATGGGAAGCACTCAACGAAAGAGACGCTTACAAGCATAATCGTAACACTAGAAAATCTTAAAGCGCTGCATAACGCCAAACGCATGGTACCAGATTCTTCAGACCAGAAGAATGCACCTTATGCACACAGATAAATTATACGCATTGCATATTATGCACCATGTGTAAAGCGTTGCATAACGTGTGTACCAGATTCTGTCAGACCAGAAGAATGTGTGTAAATTATGTGTGTGTGTGCACCATGTGTGTGTGTGTGTGTGTGTGTGTGTGTGTGTGTGTGTGTGTGTGTGTGTGTGTGTGTGTGTGTGTGTGTGTGTGTGTGTGTGTGTGTGTGTGTGTGTGTGTTGTGTGTGTGTGGGTGTGTGTGCGTGCCATATGTGTGTGTGTGCGTGTGTGTGCGCGCAAGGAACACGGAATGACTGTTCAAGTATAGGCTACGATAGGAAGAAGAAGAAGAAAAAGAAGAGCTATGCCTCCTCGATCCAGCTGCCAGGAGGCCAGACAGGGAGGATGATAGAGGCAAGTCTGTCAGTTTTTGACCCGACCTGAGAGACCCGTTTCAGACTGGACCAAAGTTCAACCAGTTTCCCATAGCGGCGAAAGATGCCTCCTCCAGGCTAACCATCCACACTAGCGTCAGATCAAAATGATCGAGGTCACAGTTTAGATCATTTTCCATCATCCACATAGCCAAATAACCAAAGAACCAACCTAATTTATACATGTATATTATATGTATATGTGTGCATATATAGTGCATATGAATATATATAAGGTTATATACATAATGGTTACATATATATTATGTAAGATACATGTATTATCGTTATGTATTGTAATGCAATGTAATTGAACATTTATATAGCGCCCCTTCAAGACATCTACTCAGAGGCGTTATGTATGCAGTGTCAGTCTACAGAAAGACAGACAGACAGACGGACAGATGTATACAGACAGATGAACAGACACAGCATCGGCTGACATCGAGTGAAAGTATTTAAATGCAGACCGTAATGTGAAAGGTTTCTCATGTTGCGCTATACTAGGGTTAGCAGCCGTTGAAACTAATACGGACCACTCATAACAGTAGCAACAACAACATCCTATTACAACAATTATTTTATTATCTCCTAAATTACGTTTAAACTAAGGCGGATGTAGGCCCTACGTAAATTAGGCAGCAACTGTTTAAGCTCAGATGTTACACAAAATCACAGACTTTTTCATATGGGCTGCTACACATTGGTTAGTTAATGACACCAACTTCTAGCAGGCAATTACATGCAATGAAAAGCACCACAATCTTAAACCTCTGGCTAAGTGCACAATTTTCAAAACCTAAGATCGAGGTATTCATGAAAACTTTAACTGAAAGTTTGACCGCATTCAGAACTGTCTAACCGTCTGCCTGTCTGTCTACTTAGTCGCTTGTCTGTGTGTGTATGTGTGTGTGTGTGTCTATGTGCTTGTGTGTGCGTGTGTGCGTGTGTGGGCGTGAGTGTCTGTCTGTGTCACTGTGTGTGTGTTTGTGTGTGTGTTTGTGTGTGTGTGTGTGTGTGTCTGTCTGTGTGTGTGCATGTGTGTGTGTGTGTGTGTCTACCGCCTGTCAGGTGAATTATGCAGGACTGTATATATAGTCACTGACCTTTCCGCCTGCCCTCTGACACAGAGTACGTCAGCGACCGGAATTCTATGTTGACGGCCCTTCTTCTGGGCAGATCGCCGAATCTGGCTCCAGCTCCTCCTCCCCATGCTCTTCCTCCTCCTCCTGATGGTGGCTTAATCCCATGACAGACGCCATTTTCGATCTTTCTTAGTTCTGTAGCGCCATCGCAGGCTGATCCATTTAGGACAGCGACTTCTGCAGAGGTTGCCCTCTCGACTGATGACGAAGCTTTGCCACTCCCTGGAGGCAACTTGCCGCACTCTCGACTTACTGAAGGAACAAAGACCTGAGTAGAGAGCAACTCCATTGTTCTAACTTCCCAAGCGCCATTAACCTATAAGAAACGGCCGAGTTCTCCAATAATCCGCGCTATCCACTCCTTCAGTCAATCTCTTTCACCAGAACACTATCATTGCCGATTACCAAGGATACAGTCGATGTCAACTGGAGCGAGCTATTCGTAATCGTAATGGTAACTCCAAACTTCTAAAGCGCCACTCGAAAGCCAAGAGCAGGGCACCAGCTTATTCACGAGCGCTGCATCTAGTCAGAAGGGTTGTCCAAAAGAACAGTCAGAAGGAGGTGCGAGGCCGGCTGCCATGTACGTACTGGACCTTCACGCGCATTGAACGATGATGGTGTTCCTGAGAACCCATTCAACTACGCACAGTTCCTACATCTAAGACGAATGCTTCGTCCAACTGTCTGTCTGTCTGTTTGTCTGTCTGCCTCCGTTCCTTTCCTCCGATTCCATGAACTCCATGAGGCTAGTACGCTGCTTCAGAGGAGGCTGCTACTGCTGCTGCTCCTGGGTCTCTATGGGTAGCAGTGCCGCAGCACTCGCTCTCGGCAGGCGAACGCAAAGGCGTAGCTTAGCAGCGAGTCACACCTCTCCCACCTCATTCTCTCTCTCTGTCTCTCTTTCTATGCCTGTCTCTGATCCATTTATGAGACTCTGTCTCCGTCTGTCTCTGTCTGTCTGTCTCTCCGCTATACTATGATGAGGAGGCCTCGCTTTCAACCAGTACACGTAATTACTCGGAATGACTTTAAGTTAGCCTAAGTTGAGGCCATGGCAGGCAACGCTTGCAGTCCCTTCTATCTGTCTCTGTCTTTGTCAGTCTTTGTATCTGTCTATGTCCTTGTTGTCCCTTCCTTCTATCTGTCTGTGTCTGTCAGTCCTTGTCCACTGTCTATGTCCATGTTGTCCCTCTCTTCTCTTTGTCCCTGTCTCTGTCAGTCTTTGTCTCTGTCTCTGCCCTTGTTGTACCTCCCTTCTATTCGTCTGTCTGTCTGTCTCTCTCTGTCAGTCTTTGCCTCTGTCCTTGTAGTCCCTTCCTTCTATCTGTCTCTGTATCTGCCTCTGTCTCTGTCAGTTTCGTCTCTGTCTATGCCCTTCTCTGTCTCTCTGTCTGTCTCTCTCTGTCTGTCTCTGTCTCTGTCTGTCTCTGTCTGTCTGTCTGTGTCTCTGTCTGTCTGTTTGTCTCTCTCTCCTTGTTGACCTGTCTCAGTCCTTGTCTCCGTCCTCCATCGCCCAATCTTTCGCTTTCTGCACTCGATGCCTGCTATAGAGAGGCGCCTGTCTCTGCTACAGTCAACACCCTCTGTCTGTCTGTCTGTCTGTCTGTCTGTCTGTCGGTCTGTCTGTCTGTCTGTCTGTCTGTCTGTCTGTCTGTCTGTCGGTCTGTCTGTCTGTCTGTCTGTCTGTCTGTCTGTCTGTCTGTCTGTCTGTCTGTCTGTCTGTCTGTCTGTCTGTCTGTCTGACTTCTGTGCTTTGTTAAAACGGCAAAAAATAACGAAAGCTGAGCTCAGCAGGAGACGAGAATTCCTCCTAACCGAGAACAGACAGAGAGAGAGAGAGAGAGAGAGAGAGAGAGAGAGAGAGAGAGAGAGAGAGAGAGAGAGAGAGAGAGAGAGAGAGAGAGAGAGAGAGAGAGAGAGAGAGAGAGAGAGAGAGAGAGAGAGAGAGAGAGAGAGAGAGAGAGAGAGAGGCCAACTTCAAAGACCTCCATGAATTCTTTGATGTCTAAACTTAGGATATTCATCTCTTGCAACTTGTATACCCTGCTTCCGGGTTCTCTCACCGATTGGATTTCACCCTTGCAAGCTTCTCCAGCGGATCATGAGTTTTAGTTGTGATTTCACTGATGTCTGAGACTGATGTCTTGGGCATTATGATAGCGGCGCCTTAGAGGTCATGAGATTATTATTAGATCAGACCAGATAAACAATGAATGGAATCATCAGAAAACCACCTCGTCCATGGGCGTATTTAGGGTGATTCCCCCCAAATAAATGCATTATTGTTATTAAAAATTAAAAATGTAGAAAAATGAGACCATGCCCAATGGAACCTCCCCGAAAACTAAGGCCCCCACGAAATCGATTCCTGGTTAGGCCTACGCCTCTGACCACGTCTCATTTTGTGAGCGCCAACCATCGATTTCGGAGTGTATCTATTTAATGTCTTACAAAGTGTAGGGAGTGCTTGAACAACTGGTTATCTCGGGGAGGGTAAAACTTACATCCGGCATAAACATTTCGGGGTTGCTAGCAATTGACCTAGTTAGTATGACATGTTCCCACGAATATTCCGGAACACTCAGCACGTCACTGCAATGACGTCGATGAATACATGCAGCGCACACACACACACACACACACACACACACACATATATATATATATATATATATAAATTATATAAAGCCGCCGCTAAAACCGCGTTTACACTGCATTGTAAAAAGTCGAAGATAAACTTCTAGCAGTTGGGCAGGAATTCACGAAGAGAATCCATCGACCAATATCGGGTATAGGTCTATTAATTCTAAGTTATCTCGAATCACTGTGATTTCGTAAACACTGATAAAAAAAACTTCGATCTGGAGCAAAAAATTCAGTCATTCACGTCAAACGCCGGCTCCGTGACGCCGTTCTGCAAGAAACCCATCAACTCTCCCAGCATGTTCCACACGGAGTTCACGCAGGACCCATTATATATTCCCGTATGGGCAGTGTGATTCTCCTTACAGATTTTATTTTAGTCATAGTTACAGTTATAGTTAATGGTTTTTTTATTTTAGTTATAGTTATAGTTATAGTTAGTATTATTTTTTTAGTTATAGTTATAGTTATAGTTAATGGATTTTTATTTTAGTTAATTTTAGTTACTACTTAATTACAATAATTAAGGCTATAAGCAAAATTGTGCGTATTGACACGCTGTTTCACAATTTGCTCAGAGCTTTGAAAGCCTTTGAAGCATGGGTTCATACAGCTTCATGAATACACGAGTTTCAAAAATAACTGACAAATTGCATAATAAAAATGTCGCATTTTTTTCTCATTTATGTCGAATCGTTCATATTGCACTTCCTATTTCTTTTTTGTATTAACGAAAATAAAGATGAATTTTCGTTAGTGTTATTTTCGTTATAGTTATAGTTATAGTTAATGATATTTTTTAGTTATAGTTATAGTTATCGTTAACGAAATCATTTTATTTTCGTTAACGAACATTTTCGTTATCGTTATCGTTAACGAGAATCACACTGCGTATGGGGCCCGTAGGTCTATAAAGCCAATATATGAGTGCACGGTGCACCTTATGCCCTTGGAAATGCTGGCAGCTGAACTTTTAACTTTGTTCGAAATGCGACCTAAATAGAAACTAAAAATGCACTGAATGTAAATTCAGCTTGTAAAATGTAAATCTACGCGTGTTTATACAGCGACCGTATAATTATTAGGCCTATGGGATCGACCTTGCTCATAGTTTTGAAGACCAGAGGTAGGCTAGACGGGATAGACGCAGTAATAAACGACAGACTAAGGCCTCAGAACAAAGACAAAATGTTATCTGCTGAACTTAGTTAGGGCCTAAATACCTCGAAGGGCGGCGACGAAATTCCGGGCCCCTATAGGCAGAGCAGTCACGAGTTTCCAAACTATCTTTAGGCTTATGGGAAAATTAAAAAAAACAAATTGAAATAATAAAAGTGCAGGTACGACCGTCCCATATCATATTTATATATATATAGGGTGACTCGATAGGTCGTGAACGATTTTGAATGCATACAAATATATGTTATACACAATATAATATGGAAAGTTGTATACTGGAGGATAGGTTGTTCAAATGAGAATGTTATGCAAAAAAATTAGATTACTAACTCACTTAATAAAATTTTAGCGCCAATATCCGTGACGTCATCAAATTCGTGCCAAGCAAACGTCCATTTAGGCCGAAAACAATATTGTACGACCATCATTGTTAATCCACACATAATTAATTAATTTGACCTCTTTCTCCAGTATCTCATTAATGTAATAACTCGAATTGACTGAAGTTTTATTTGGAATGATATGAAGTTTTGTTAATCCAAGAGATGTCATGCCTCCCACACCAGAACTGAGGGACTGAACTTCACCTGCAGTGCACATGGAGCGCACGGAACAGAACTTTCTTGTGATCCCCACACAACGTCGTTCTTACTGTTAGGTACGTGGTAGAGTTTGAAGGGCGATTCATCACTGAACATAACACGCGACCAATCAATATCCTTAAACTTCTTCGCGAAGTTTACTCGGCGAACTTTGTAAGCATCAGTTAACTTTGGGACTTTTGTCTCTTGAAACTCTTCCATTTCAGCGTCGTCCGCATATAGGCCTAACGCCTGATTGTCTCTGCTTCTAGCAAGGCGTTTGTCTTTTAACCGACGTTCAAACTTTCGCAAACTCTGTCCTCGTCTATATTTAGACTGTTTGATCAGTTTTTGAGCGGCAGCAGTCATCACGGACTTTCGACCACCGTGATATCGATTCCGCAGCCTCTCGTTTGGACTCTGCTTGTAGCGTTTGGCCCACTTGCTAATCCACGATTTAGAACGACCCAATTTCTTTCATATAACACTGTAACTGTACATTTCTTCCAATAATGTAATAGCTTGAGTCCTAATTTGCGATTCATTTAAGGCCGCCATTGCCTAATCGGCGTATTCACTAGTCAATGATAATGCTGCTTGTTCACGCTTGCTTGGCACGAATTTGATGACGTCACGGATATTGGCGCTAAAATTTTAATAGGTGAGCTAGTGATCTAATTTTTTTTGCGTAACATTCTCATTTGAACAACCTATCCTCCAGTATACAACTTTCCATATTATATTGTGTATAACATATATTTGTCTGCATTCAAAATCGTTCACGACCTATCGAGTCACCCTATAGTATACACAGTATGAGAATTGTAGAAAAATAACTTGGGGGTTCAGACTTTGATTCACGTGGAGTTTGGGTGTGCAATAAAGACTTTTCTGTGGGGTCCCAAGAAAAACTGGGGGGTTGAACTCCCAACTCCACGGCAATTCTCACCCTGTATATACAACTTTGATTTTATCAAGTTGTTAATTTAAAAAAATTTATTTTCAAATTTATGTTAATCAAAAAGCAACTTTTCTGGATTTAGCTACAGCAAATCGTTTATACAGGCCTAATATCCTCGTAGTTCAATGATTTTCCAGATCATATTCGATTGTAAGAGTTGCAAGACCATTCAGTCTGTCTTGCTTCGTAACAGATCGTTGCTTTACTGTATAACAGATCGTTGAACACTTCTAATTTGCTTCAGCTTATAATATTTTTCATAAGTTCATTGCGGGCCCAGGGGCCCCAGCCCGTACCCCCAGCCCGTACCCCTAAAAGTAGCTTGGCCCTCGGGCATTTGCCCCCTCTGCCCCCTCTCAGTGGGCGTAGTTACATCACAAAGTAAAACACCGTCACGTGACTCATGTCCCACAATAATTGTTCGAAAAAACCACCAATAGACGACACGTTGACTACTGCATGTGATCGAAATTTGTGCGATAAATATGGTCATTGGGCCTCTATTAGGTAACGACATGGATCACGATATTCTGATAACTTAGATTTCCCTAAAGCAGTTGAAGAGATGCAAGATGTGAGCGAAGTGGACAGATGGGGAATACTGACGTGATCAAACATTTCGAAGAGTTTGGCACTCGGTTGATGTATGGTGCAGATGATAGGCGCAGCACCAGAGGGGCGCAAAATTAGCTTTAAGTGGTACACAGTACACGTATGACAAGAACGATTAAGTCAACAAGAAAATTAAAAGGGGGCGCAGTCATCAACTCTTGCCCCTAGGCGCTGAAACCCTTCGTTACGCAACTGCAAGGACTTGAGCAGAACAAGTCACTGGTAGCAAGAGGCGCTGTCCAGACCACTGCATGCCAAAAACAGAGAGCATGCATGCAGATGGTTAGTGCATTTTGCCGTGTATTTAGTTATAGCAACTGGCGTTCTATAAATCTGCGCATATGATAAATAAATCCTGAGGAACTAGTTTTCATTGGGTCCAGATAACGATCATAGGCAGCCGTATGCTTAGGGAATCAACAATACTTGTAATCGTGATCTCGAGATTTCTATAGCCGTGCAGCGCCCAAAAAAACGAAGTCGCGGGAACCAGCTTATTCACAGGCGCTTAGTCAAAACGAAATCGATTAAGGTAGGTAAGAATCGGTTTCATGTCAAGATTCAAAGAGGTCAAACGACTAAGGCGGATGGTGTTTAGAATTGAAACGGCAATTTTTTAGCAAGAGTTTGAAAATGAAAAACAGGAAATTAAGAACATGGATTTTTCACAGAGGTTTTAAATTTAAAATTTAAAACAATATCCAAACAAATGTTGCTTGGATATTATTTTAAATTAGTGCTTCAGTGCGAATAAATTTGTTAATCAACAAAAAGTTGTAATCTAGTTAAAAAGTAGGTATCAATTTTCCAGGGGGCAAGTACCCTCTCTTGAGTCTTTCCCCTGTGTGTGGGCGCCTATGAATCAGAATACGATTTGTGAAAAGCAGTTTTTTCAGTTTTGAGTGAAACACCTGTAGAGAGATAGGCCTAGCAGCTTCGCAAGAGGTGAGGTTTTGGTGAGTAGGCTAATATTAGTTCTGGGAAGTCAGTGGCTTGAGAGCCATAATTAATCTGGTCGAGTAAAGTTTAATATATAGGCCTAAATATCACAGGGTAACATATAGGCCTATGAAGTCGATAATGCGCTCTGTCTATGCCTGTCTCTGTCTGTCTGTGTCTGTCTGTCTGTCCGTCTGTCTCTGTCTGTCTGTCTGTCTGTCTGTCTGTCTGTCTGTCTGTCTGTCTGTCTGTCTGTCTGTCTGTCTGTCTGTCTGTCTGTCTGTCTGTCTGTCTCTCTGGTGAGTTCGTAGGATGGATGATATTTGGCACAAGTGTGTACTAGAGCTGTATCGAAATCGAATTCTCGTATTTGATACGCTTCGGAATCGAATAGTACTCCAAATAGTCTATTCGTTTTCGGCCAAATAGTTTCTTGTGTCAGAATACGAATAGTCAATTAATGTTAAACCCGTACTATTATGAATGCGCTAGGCTATATAAAAATTCTCGTTTCCATTGGCTACAGCGGCGAGTGAAACTCTTAACTTTCGTTTTTATATTTTTTAGGAAGGTGATCTTTACATTTGTAGTTTTGTTAAATTGCGTTTGCATAGCCTTGTCTAACAAGACTTGTGCCAACTATTGCAGTCGGTCAAGGATCAGAGAAGTCGATTATTGAAACCTTTCACGGGCTCTGGAGTGTCTGGACTGCAGAATGCTTTTGATAAGCACTCGTTCTATCATCACCACGGTACCGAAAACTCAGTGTTACCTGAGCTTGCGGACATTGTCCATGAATTTCAACCAGTTGGCAATTATTGCTGCTTTTACTATTGTGAAAATTGCATTCAAGAAAGGCAACTTTGAGTTACTTTGTGCTTTAAGTTATTGTGGTGGTGATGATGATGATGATGATGATGATGATGATGATGACGATGTTGATGATGATGATGATGATGTTGTTGTTGATGATGATGATGATGATGATGATGATGATGATGATGATGATGATGATGATGATGATGATGGTGGTGATGGTGGTGTTGGTGGTGGTGGTTGACTGGTGGTGGTGGTGGTGGTGGACTGGTGGTGAAGACCTCCAGCGTTATGCAGAGTAGTCCAGGTGCAGAACAACGCACAGCCAAAATATAGTGAAGACATACCAAAAACTGATTCAATGAGGACTGTGGCAAATGTTGAACCTGTAGTAATTTTTTTTCAATAAGCCCAATTTCCACAGGTGCAAAATACGAGACATCGTTATGCATCACTTCCGGCGAAAGCGGTGTCTCTAGGTCTTATAAACTCGGTGGTTGCGTCGCGATGTATAATCCTTGCTTGGTAAACAAAGATTGCGCATCAAGGATTCTATAATAGGTCCTTGATTGCGCATCAAGGCCATCAAGGCTCTTGTCAAAGATTTTAACAGAGAGGCCCTGTCCATTGCCTTCTGTCAGTATCTAGAAGGCAATGCCTTGTCGCGTAGGCCTATGGCCGCCATTTCAGGATATAACATGTAGGCTATGCTATCTGACAATGGACTTTTTTATAATTTACTGAGAACCATAGCAAAGTAAAAAAAAGCTTGCTAGAAGTGTGCATATAATTCCTTTACATGTGAATATAACATTTTATCATATCAATACTTTATAGCATTATTGCTATTTAAGCGTTAAAATTCTCTGCTTTGTTCAATTACGTATTTCAGCATGAGATTCTCCAATAGCAATAGTCTGCGGTGGTTCGATCGACGTCAGACAGTGTGACCACTCCTTGGGATTTTTCGGTGTCGACTTGGGATCTGGGGATTTTGCTATGCAATCTTGGGATTTTTAAGGTCTACAGACTAGTTTTTTACTGTACTTTTCAGCAGTGGCAGCGAATCAGATTAGGAAAAAACTCGATCAGTGGGTCTGGCTGAAAGACGTTTATTATTATTGTTACTTGTAAACATTGTAATTTGTTAATTCAATGTTATGCTCCGGATTTTTCTTTGCCAGTTCTTGGCTAGGCATTTCTGTGAATAATTGTGATTGCTAAAAGCCTAAAACGCATTTCATATTTTCAACAGAACTTTTTCCTTATCAGTAACTTGGGATTATTTTGGTACACTTTTGGCCAATCTTGGGAACTTTTCTGGCAAGAGCTTGGGATTTCGAAAAATGGAGATTGGTCGCACTGGTCTTCAGACGTCCGGCTTGACATGTGCTGAGGGTCTGTTGAAGTGAACGGTCAAAAACGTTAAATTTCTTCTTCTAATTAAAACCGGTGACAGCAACAATGGCCGCAGCAGCTTTGCCCAACAATACAGCCGTCTATGCAGCTGAAATGCTCCCGTTCGAGAAGAGTTTCGATCCGGATGCCTTCCTGACGTGGATCGTTCGGCATTGGACGCTGTCCTTCGTCTACGCCGCTGTCTACGTCCTCATCATATTCGCCGGTCGCTACTACATGGCCGAGCGTCGTAGGTTCGAATTGCGACTGCCCCTCATCCTTTGGAGCGGGTTCCTGGCCGTATTCAGCATAGGGGGAGCCGTTCGAACGGTCCCTGAGTTGGTCTACAACTTGAGGGTGTTTGGGTTTGACTATTCTGTCTGCAGTCCGTCCTATTTTTACGGACCGACGGCCTTCTGGGCGTACACTTTTGTCATTTCGAAGGCCTACGAACTGGGTGACACGTTATTCATTGTGTTGAGGAAGCAGCCGTTGATCTTTCTGCACTGGTACCACCACATCAGTGTCATGATCTATGTCTGGTACAGCTACACTGACCACACTGGTCCTGGACGATGGTTCATGGTCATGAACTATACGGTCCACTCCTTCATGTATACGTACTACACGGTCCGGGCGCTTCATTTCAGGACCCCGCGCTGGGTGAGCGTCTTCATCACAAGCATCCAGATCCTTCAGATGATCATGGGCATAGTCGTCAATTTATCGACATATGTCGTCAAGTCGAAGGGAAGATACTGCCAACAATCCTATGAGAACATGCGCTACAGTCTGACGATGTATATGAGTTATTTCCTTCTGTTTGCCTACTTCTTCTACAAATCCTACGTCAAACCAAAGTCAACGCTGTCTCCAGAAAACAAGAAAACTGCGATTGGAAAAGCCGAATAGATGGATTTACGTAAGCTGCCTAGCGTCTGATTTGATTTTCCAGCCTACATGTTATTTTAACAACATGTCACAGCATTTTCATCACCTATTGATTGCACATTTTTTCTGTTTTAATTGTTATTGAAATCTTCAAAAATGCATAAAGCAAAAGACATATTTGGAAAGAACTAGTCATATCTGAAGAAATTTCCAAGATTTTGGAAGGCTTTTTGCATGAATTCGTGGAGCTAGGAATTCAGTATTGACAGCAGCCATCATAGTTGGTCCCCAGAAGAAATGTGTTCATATCTCAACATTTATTTTATACCTTTTAGAATCTGATGGGCACAAATGTATTATGAAACTTGATCAAAATGACCTCAAGAACTTGGCTTATTTAGCCGGTAGAGGCAGCAGCTGCATCAACTAGTTCAAAAGTTGATTTATGAGAATTTATTAGGTAGACTGAATTAGTGGCAGAGGTTAAGGAGTTATGTAGCACTAATATTTCTCTGTTAAAACATGTTACAAATTACAACTTAAGTGAGGTCAACCATTGTTAATCTGATTGCAGTGTTGATTTGAATTTAAACTGTCCCTTGTTGCTTTTGTGGTGTCTTAGCCTGTCTGTAATTTTCTAAGGCGCCTAGACTGTCCCAAAGACCACGTTTAGCTGATCTGAAAGCCGTTAAAAGGCAGTTGTTAGTTATTAACTTTGTTTGATATGCATGCTTGGTCTTGTGTATGTAAATTTTAGGCATTAGTGTACTAAATGGCTGTGACTGTGATGGAATGCCTTTTACCATGAGTTTGGTATTGTAACATCAATGTCGTTGCATGTGATCATATGCAATTGGTAGCCATTTGCGGAGGTGTAAATAGTTTATGGCTTTACTTCAGATTATCTATTTTGGGTGGCAAACCAATGCCATGCGTGCCCAAGTGGCACGCATACAAATTTGTGTGCTTGTGGAATTCATAGCCTCCCACAAAATTCACACTTGGAAATGCACAATCACTCTATGAGTCCACATTTTGTTATTTGAAGGATTTTATTTTATCTTTTTTATAAGCATCTTTGAAATAATGTCATTTATTTCATGTTTTGTTATGCTTTGTCAAATAAAATATATACTAGACAAATAATTATATGCTGTGCAAAATTCCGAGGGGCATGCGAGGGTATCTTTTAGAATGATTTACAGAACTTTTGGCTCGCACCCTTAAAAAGGTTTGCCACCTCTGACCTGTAGGATCGGTTAAAGACTTCATGTCATGTGCGGAATATACAGAACATTACAAGTACAGAGATGTATATTGCATTATTTGAAAGAGGCATTTCGTAGGCATTTGTTATAATTGATCAATTGTTAGTTCATCTTGTATAATTATCTGTGTTGACTATTTGCTTGAATAATGCAGTTAAAGGTATCATATCATTGGCTCGTGAATATTCTGGTGCACTGTGCTCATCTTTAGAGTAGCACTTTAGAAAATTGGAGTTTACAATATGATTACTAAAGAGTATACAGAAGAAAGCCCATGGGTTAAGAGATATATGACATCAGTTGCTCTCAGTAATATATTCTTCTTCTTCAGGTTCTCTGCCCTGAGGCAGGTTCAAATGTCCAATGACGCCACTCCTCACAGTGCTGAGCTTCTTGTTTAAGCTTGCTGTATGTATTCATCCATCATTCAGTCTGGGTCTTCCTCTTGGTTTTCTTCCCACATTCTGCCCTCAATGACATATCTCAAACCGAGTCCCCTCTCAGGGCATGACCAATCAGTAACATATTGATCAAATTGTTAGTTCACATCTTAAATTAGCAACTGCTGTGACTATTGTTAGTTCTTATTGCAAACATTTGTATGTAATGGTTACTTGTAGCTTTTAAGTTTAAAGGCATGTTTGAAATGTTCTATAATATGCATAATATAATGCATTACTGTTTATTTATACAATAATCAATCAGTAATTGTAATCGTGCATATGCAGAATGCTTTTTACTTTGTTTTAACTTAACATCGAAAATCAACTACAAGTCCCGCAGTCGTCTGTGAGGTTTGGCGACTGTTCCTTCTCTGTCGTTGGACCCACTGTGTGGAACAGCCTTCCTGACCATGTGAAGAATGTATACATTCAAATCACAGCTTAACACATATCTTTTTAAACTATCACAATATGACTGTCACTGACTTTTGTGAACTTACATACATTGCTCTTTTCTTTAGCTTCGGCTGTGCTATGACAATACAAATTGTATTATCGAAAATCAACTACAGCTGTCTGAATCCTAGTTTAGCCTCACTCTCAATACTATAATCCAATCCAATTTGCCCCATTAGAACTATACCTATTTTAGTGCTGAACAGTGTATTATCTAGGCCTACAGCTATAATAGTACTATAGTCTATAATACTATAACTGCATAATCATGCGTAGATGTTACTTGTTGCGTCTTGACAGCAAGTTATGAAATAAACGAAAATACAATACAGTTATTGTTAATACGCATTTTTCTGAGCATGTTGTTAGAATATTGCTTTTCATAAATATCTTCGCTTTGCATAGAGATTTTATTCCATGCAGCTGGACAACACCTGTGTAGTTAACCAGTTTCTGTCTTCTATGCTATAGTTCTATGCTTAAACAGAGTCTCCCTGGGATCTGAATACATTGTCTGAAACGTTTTTGTATGTTTGTATGTGTCTAGGCATTTTCAAGGGCCATTTGAAGGAATCTGATTGTTAGGAATCTTCTTTTTAATAAATGTTTCAGTTTGGTGAGGAAATAAGCCAAGGGAGGAAGCTGATGAGTTTCAGCAGAGCTCCGTAAAGAAACATTTGACATATATAGGATATCGATGTTGTCACATGTGTATGAAATTTACATTGCTACATGTGCTTACAGAATAATTTTAGCATGTGCATGATCTGCTTGTTAAACAGAAGTAACATTTATGTGATGTATGCAATTTGCAACAACAGCTACAAATGTAATTTACATTTCCATGTATATTTACATGTTGCATTTCTCATAACTGTTCAGGGTTTTGTTGTACTGCGTTTATAAATGTTGCCGATACAGTGATTGATGTCTTTGGCTCAGTAAACGGATAACAATTAAATCCAGACTATGTCTTGATTAACTATCAATTATTAGTTAGTAACTTGCAGCATATAGTGCAGGTGTCTAATGCCAAGGCGTCAACGATGGGACACCTAAGCTAGGGTTGCCAGATACAGTGTACATGTATAGCCTAAGGAGGACACAGAAAGCCGGAAAGGAGGACACATTGAATGTTTCACTCCGGAGTCAGTGGGTCTGCTAAGTAACTAGAAACGAAGTCATGTTGGAAAGCTGTATGAAATCTTTCATGTTGAAGAATAATGTTGCAAAGTATTTATTTAAGCAATCAGTTGCGCCTTCTTGATTACGCACAGTATTTCCATGAGGAGCCAACTCTCCCTAGCAAATCCTCGTTACGAATAACATAAGCATAGAAATTCTCACAAGAAACATTCTTCATATCGTACGTTGTAAGAATGATTTAGTTCAACATGGGACTGTAAAGTGATTAAGAACTGCCATGAAATGATGGCCAATAGCTCAATAAAAAAACCATACACAAAGCCGGACATTTTCCAGGTTTTTAACTTTGCCTGCCAGACAGAGGACATGAGGCCAAAAAGGAGGACATGTCCTCATTTGCAGACGTCTGGCAACAGTTCAATTCCAAAGCCAAGCAGTAATCATGTCAACATCCAAATGATCAGTCATGAGACAGAGAGACAGCCTACTGTAAGAACTAAGCAGCACTGATGTATTATTATACTACAAGTATTATAAGTTAGGATGACTGATTTGTATAATTGTATTGAAACAGTTATCCTGTTGTTTTTATCTTACTACATGCAGTATTCTAACTATGGGCAAGCAAGGGTTGGGGACATGGCCAAATCTGAAAAAGGGGCCCTTTCAGAGCCTGGTAAAGTATGAACAGGCCCTAGAACAGATGTGTCCAGTTCAGCAATCATTAGTACTTGTAACTCTTCTTCAACAACAGGTGTGAACTCTTGTAACTTCAGTTTCTTAGCATCGGGATGCGAACTTGGGCCTCTTCTCAACTGGAATGCCCCTTTCCCACAAAAACTATCCTGGTTCCCCTCTTCCCTTACTTCTCTCGCCGCTCCAATTATAAACTCCAAACACCATAACAGTTTGTCTGCCTGCTTCAGCCTTAGATCTCAACCCGGAACCGATTCTGACCTTTCTGCCTATTGAATTGTTTTGACTGAGCGCCTGCCGCATGCGAATATTAAAGCTGGTTCACACGACTGAGATTTTGGGCGCTGTATAAATCTCGGTACATATTAGGCCTACGACAGAGGAGATCTAATCGAAGCTTACAAGATTATCACTGGAAAGGAATCACTACAGAGGGAGAGGTTCTTTGAATTAGCTCCAAACAAAAATCTCTGGTACACAGATATAAATGATTAAGCAGCCTATAGGAACAGTAGGCCAGAAATTCTTCAGTGCGAGACTTGTGGAATGGTCTGGACGACAGTATAGGCCTATGAAATTATACTGTCTCAGTGGATACTATCACAGCTTTTAAGAGGAAGCTGGAAAATTGGGCTATTAAGCATGCTCCAGGTTAATTTGCAGTGGTTTTAACACAGACTAAACGTCTTCTGAACCACTTGAAACCCTTGTTATGCCCTTGCATATGTTTACGTAATTACAATTATCTGCACACTTACTGAAAACCTGCATTAGCGCGTAACAAGACCACAAGGAGGAAGCAGTCTCGTGGTTATTCGGATGTTACCGCGTGAATTAGGTTATCTGAAGCCCATGCACTTGGCGCCTGTGCGTAGAGATAAGGCGTCAACAGTGTTACCACTCTAGATTTTCGAAAAAAACATAGGTGATAGCTAAAAAAAACATAGAAAAACATAGACACGTTTTTAAAGGAATACGTGTAGAATTAGTTAAAATTAGTAATAAAACACAACAGTACTACTGTAGGTAACACATTTACTACATAAATTAATCACCAGAAATCAAAAGCACATACCTGTCACAAATATTATTGCCGCAATTAAGAGTAGGACGATAGTAGGATCTGCATTGGATCAATGCAGCAGTTGTTAAAAGATGCATCTTCATCGAAGTTTACTAGTTTAGCTTTATTTTTCTGCACGGTCGTTACCAGTTTCTCGCAGTAGCGTTTTTGACACCACCCTTCTTTCACATCTTCAACGACAGATTTTGGAGGTTTCCATATGAAATAGCAAGCACCTTGATATTTAATTCCTTCCTTTGCAATTAGTCTCTTCGCTACAGTGTAACCACCACAACAGTTTGTCTGCCTGCTTCATCCTTAGATTTCAACGGAATGTAGTCGGTCTGCTTGTTTTCACAAGATTCTTATGACAGAAAATTCTTTCCACACTAGCTGAAGAGTGGAGCAATGCCAGAATCTGACACATGAAGTTGGACAGAAGACCGTATTTTTGCTGGTTTTAGTGAAGTGCCGAGTGTTGAGTCTCTATTAAATCTATTTTATGAAAATGCCTTAAATAAGTTAAGTAATGTTTTAGGAATTGCTGAAAAGATTGCTAGCGGCAAAACGGCAGGTCCTGACAGAGTGCCGGCAGAGCTGTTTAAATACGGGGGAGAGAAGATTTTAGAAAAATGCATTACATCTGCACAGCGTTATGGGAGGATTGGGAATGGTCAGACGATTGGACAGAGTCTATTTTTGTTCCTATACCAAAGAAAGGAGATGCTAGACAAATTTCGAACCACAGAACAGTGGCTCTGGTTGCGCATGCAAGCAAAATTATCTTAAGGATTATTCTGGAGAGAATAAGGAACCAGACGGAGTCGGAGGTGGCAGAGGAACAGGCCGGTTTTAGGAAGGCCAGAGGTACTAGGGATCAGGTCACGAACCTGCGAATTATTATGCAAAAAGCAAACGAACATCAACAACCCCTTTCATGTGCTTCGTAGATTTCAAAAAAGCTTTCGACTCAATAGCTCATGAAACGCTTTGGACGACAATGATCGAAATGGGGTTCCCAGGGCATATAATAAATTTGTTAACAAAGCTGCATAGGAAACAAAAAGCAAGAGTCAAGGTGGCAGGAACTCTATCGAAGGAATTCAAAGTTAGACGCGGAGTGAGACATGGATGCGTTTTGTCACCAAGTTTGTTTAACATCTTAGCGGAAAGAGTGATGACAGAAGCGTTAGAAGGGTATGATGGAGGAGTGCAGATAGGAGGAAGAAGGCTGACAAACCTACAATACGCCGATGACATTGTACTACTAACAAGCTCGGAAGAAGAATTGCAAATGTTGATAGAGAGACTGGACAGGATAGGAAAGAAATATGGAATGCAGATTAATATAGGAAAGACGAAGGTTATGACAACAACGGAAACCAAATGTACAGTCAGGATTAATCAAGAGGTACTGGAGCAGGTGGACAGATTTACGCATTTGGGTTCAACGATCAACGAAGACAGTGATTGCGGTGCAGAGATCAGAGTACGATTGGCAAAGGGGTATGCACTATGCAGTGGCTACAGACCTTAAAAAGATATGGAAGAGCCATGACATAACAACAACAAATATAAAGTTATGGAGAGCACTGGTTTGGCCGGTGGCTATATATGGTTGTGAAAGTTTGACACTGAGGAAGGAGGAGGAGAGAAGAATAGAGGCATTCGAGATGAAGTGTCTGAGATTGATCATGAATATATCTTGGACGGAAATGCGAAAAAATGAATGGGTGCTAGAGGAGGCAGGAGTGGAGAGGAGTCTCCTGAAGACGGTAAAAGAAAGAAAACTTAGTTACTTGGGACACATCATGAGAAGAGAGGGAATATGCTTGGAGAAAGACATCATGCAGGGCACAATGCCGGGAAATCTGAAAAGAGGAAGACCGAGAACAAACTGGTTGAGCAACATAAGGGAATGGACTGGATTGACAATGGAGGAATTGATAAGACTGACGGAAGACAGAAGACGCTGTAGGAATATTATTCATGATGCGGCCGACCCTCGAAACGAGGATGGCTGAGAACAGAACAGAAAAGGTACCGTTTTTAACACGTAAAAACTTCCATCAAAGAAAACCATAGATTTTGGACAAAAAACATAGAAACCTAGACGAGACCAAATAAACATAGATCTTGGGGAAAAAACATAGGAGTGGTAACACTGGGCGTCGAGACAAGGCTTGCGTCCGGTGCATGGAAGGAAAATAACCCTGCCTTCGATTAAAAATTAAGGACAAGGACGAAGCACACGCGCCATGTCTGCTGCTTCCTATTGGCTGCTAGACGACGGTGGGCGGGGCATCTGATTCCGTATGATTTCCGAGGGCACGTGTCCTTTGAAGAGGTTCAATGTCTACACAGTGGTTGTAACTTGTAAGGTCCGAAATGGGGGCGTTTATTGTTAACCCTGCCTATCCTATGTCCTCTGAGTAAACGTGGCATCAGTTTCTAAAATGTCATGTGTTGCATGAATCGAAGGAAAAATAAAAAGGCAGACCAATACTAAGCTGGATAGACGATATGAATAAGGGCAAAAGATCACTTTGACTTAACACAGAGGAGCAGTGAACATAACTAATGACTGAGGACAATGGAGAAAAATTATTCGTACTCATCGCCGCCAAGTGGTTGACTTCAGGAACTGATGATGATGATGATGATGCTGATTACCTCGCTAATTGCCTTGTCTCCACCGATGTAGCCTACCACCAAACATTAAAAAATACATGAGGTCAGTTGAAGTCAATGTCAACGGCCTTGTAGAAGCGAGCTACTAGCCAAGTGGATGCTGCAACACCTCGTTAGTGGCGGCGCCAGGATTTCAGGTTTGGGGGGCTAAAACCCCAATTCCTTCCCTTTCTCCCTCCTCTCTGGCATTGGCAGTGATTTCCCACTTTTGTTTGACTTCAAGGCTGAGCCGCCGATAGGGGGGGGCTTCAGCCCACCCTAGCCCCATGCTGGCGCCGCCACTGTCCTCGGTGTAGACACGAGCTCAGATTATCCCATCAAACCAATCTGGCAGCTGCAGAAAAAGATACACGAGCATATGTGGCGGTATACTGCAAAGTACAGCGGCAAGACAATACACAGTTTAATTGTTTATATATAAAGCCATTGTGCTGTTTTTGTGCAGCTCCAAACATTCCAAACTAATACACAAAAACTATTCTCTGTGTGTTTGTGTGTCTGTCAAGGCTTTCTCCTATTAGTATCATTCATTCATTCATTCATTCATTCAGTCGATCAGTCAGTAAGTCATTGGTATGCCCCCTTGATCTGACATAAAGAAGTTGGCAATGATTTATTTTCCTGATTTATTTTCCACATGGAAATTAAATAACTACTTTCTCAATAAATATACAATATTAATAAATTAGTGGTGCAATCCAAAATAAAAAACTACTCTACAATTACCAAACACAACTACATACAATCTCAGTAGCCTCAAAACACATTTCAGCCGTGTCTCTTAACACAAATAAACACACCAATGGGTAATGGGTACTTGTACCCTCAACAGAAATAAGTACAATCTTAATTAAACAATTAATACTGCAAGCAATAATAAATTAATAACTACCGACCAATCAAAACATCACAACCACTTGAAGGCAGAATTTTTGCCCATGCGATGAAGGTCCCATCCACATAACACAGAGAGGTATAGTTTACTACCCATGGAATCCCTGGCCAAGTCATGCATAGCTAAGATCATCTTTAAAAATACCTATGACAGGGGTCACAGGGGTTGCACTGCATATGGATAACCATGTCCAAGTCCCTCGCACAAAATAGCCGACGCTCATTTCACAACCTGGCCCATGAAAGCCAGTGTGCACTTACTAAACGAGAGAAAACAATGCTACCTCACTTGGCCACTATAAAACCTTGATCACAGTAATGCTGACAATGATTAAAAATATACTCATAATGATGACGAGAGCAACAATAATGACAATATCAATAATATAAATACAACAATCACATAATTAATGCAAGCAGAGCAGCAAGCTCACTTTACCAAGGCCTTATAACTGTAATCGATTTTAACGTTGTTTCTTCCTAAAGTAAGCTTCTCCATCATGAATTAACAACACATTCTTCTCATCCAAGTAAATAATCCTTTCTCCTTCTTTGATCATTCTGTACTGATCTTGTTCACACATCTAACTCTAAGGGGCCGTTCACATATTATATAACGCTCAAGGGGTAGGTGGGTGGGTTCCTGTTTTGTTAGCGTTATAGGTTTATGGTGGGTGGGGTAGGTTCAAGGTTTCGTTATATAACAAACTTTTTCAGCTTATGCTATTTTGCTTGTTTGTCTGACCATTGGACTTTCACTGTAATATTTTAATAAATATTCTTCATTACTAATTGTGTTTTAGTTACTTACTCACTCAGTGCTTTGCATAATATGGGATGTGGCTAGCTGGTAGGTAGCAGCGCTCTATTTCAAACTATTCGAGGGTGGCCATATTGTTCATTTAGGACGCATTCTCAATCAAGAAATCAATAAATTTCGTTTAATATTCAAAGTATCACACTGACAGGTCGCAACTTGTGACAAGTATAAGGTAACAAAATTGTCTTTAATAGCTCTGAGAGTTAGCCATGAATTAATTGGTTATTATACCATTGACTCAGTTCTGACAGCTACAAGTTGAAAATAAGATAATTAGAATAGTGGTGTTGTAAGTTACGGCAGCTTAAATGAGGTGATGAATGAGCGAATGAGGTGATAAACATAATCCAGTCACTATTAAAGTGCTATTAACTAACATTGTATTGTTATAAATCCTCGACAATATCAACTTGACAGTATGATAATAATAATAATAATAATAATGAAAGTTTCCAGTTGTGTAATACAATAAGGTCCACTGTATGTCTTTGAATGTGCTTATAGACTGGGGGGGGGTAGGGGGTAGGAAGCATATCTGTTATATAATATAGGGGTGGGGGGTCACAGCTGCTGTTATGTAACGTTATTAGGGGTGGGGGGTAGGCAAAAAATTGAGATTTTTTGCGTTATATAATATGTGAACGGCCCCTAAGGGTATTTAAAATAAATATGAATAGTAGACATAAATAATAATAGCAAGGAAATAACAATAATAAATACTGCTGGTTCCTCCTGCTCCAATATATTTTTTAAATTCTGGGGTTAGTGTTTACTCAGGTAAAAAACTACAGCACTAACTGTTTGCAATACAACAAATTATTGATGTTATCTTCATCACATTATCAATGATCATATTATCAATGTTATCGTCATAATGCTCTACGAACCTACAATTTTATATCCAAAAAACATGATTAATATAAATAATAATAATAATACTGGTAATAATAATAATAATAATAATTAGGACGCACTGCTCATCTTGAGAAGCTCATTGGGCGCCCCAAAACTGCTTCATACCCTCAGATGCGCACCATGCGCAGGCCACCCCACTCTGTCTGTTTACGACCAAAGACTCCGCAAAGGCCTCGAAGACCTCTTAAATATCAATCTGACGGATACACAATGGATGCAATCCACCCTCCCCATTGGTATGGGCGGACTGGGTATACGTAGAGTGTCATCGCTGGCGCTCCCCGCTTTTCTGGCATCTGCCGCGGGCACCCTCGTTTTACAGTCAGATATCCTCAGACAGCTGGAGGGCAACTCGGACCCACACGTGAGAGAGCTGGAGGCGAGTTGGCGAGAAGACTCAGGGATGGACATAACAGAGACGTTCCCAGGTCACCTCCAATCCAAGTGGGACAAACCACTTCTTCAACGGTCTTCTTCAGAGCTGTTCACCACACTAACAGAAAAATTCGACCAAGCCAGATGGAGGGCTGTCACTACCGAACATGCTGGTGACTGGCTTTACACACTACCGATCACGTCCTGTGGCCTGAGACTGAGCGACGAGGCGGTCAGAGTGGCGGTTGGACTGCGGCTGGGAGCTAACATATGCGAGCCTCACACGTGCGCTTGCGGTGCAGCAGTCACCGCTAGGGGCGAGCATGGTTTGTCCTGCTCTCTGGGCTTTGGCCGAGTGGCACGCCACGGGGCCATCAACGACCTGGTGTACCGTGCTCTATCGAAAGCTGGGTTCCCAACAATCAAAGAACCGCAGGGGTTGTTCCGATCCGACGGAAAAAGACCGGATGGGATCACCCTCATCCCTTGGAAAGCCGGCAGAAGTCTGGTGTGGGACGCCACGGTTATAGACACTCTGGCACCGTCGTACCTTACGGCATCAGCAGCCAGAGCGGGGCAGCGGCGAGTCTGGCAGAGGACAGGAAGACACAGAAATATCACGCCTGTCTAGAAACACACGTTTTCATACCGCTAGCCCTGGAAACGCTGGGTCCCATCAATACCGCTGGCCTCAATTTTATTTCTGACCTGGGTCGCCACCTCACGCTAACTACGGGTGAACCGAGAGAGACCAGCTACATTTTTCAGAGGATCTCGGTCACAGTACAACGCTTCAACGCCGTAGCTTTTAGTGGCACATTTATCAAACCCACGCCCGACATGGATGAGGAGTAGCCGTTCCAGACACATTGCTTTTATAATTTTATAAGTCCCTGGGGGAATGAAGTACCTCAGGGCAACAAACATAATAATTATAATATTATAACAATAATAATGGGCAATTTTTACAGCATTGCAACACAATCCAGGTCAAAGAAAAAGGTGCTCTGTACAAGCTGAAATTAGTTAATAATATATTAACATAATAATATATTAATATAAATTAACATACATGAAAACCTTAAGCCATAATTTCACCATTGATGCTTTGTACACATCTTCAGGGATATCATTGCATGCAGTATATCAATGAACTCCATTTTTAGGACTCTTCAGTTTCCTGAACATTCTTGTTCATTGGGCCCATATCTGGCATGCATGGTGTCACCAGTGCCCAGCTATGGACAAGATGTCGGCCCAACGAATATGGTCGCCAGGCTTCATTGAGGCTTAAATACAAAAATACTAGCACCGTCTACATGGCTAACGCATCTGAACAGATCATCGATATCAAGCAATGTATGGGGAGCGAGTGATGTAGCTCTGCACTGCAGTCTGAAGCATAGTCGCTCGCTGTGAGTCGGCATCTCGCATCTGCCGAATCTCCATGTCTCGCATTTTCAGTTTATCCTGAAGATTCTGGATTTCCTGGTCTCTGCTGTCAACAGTACTACGATGTTTGGTCGTCAGTTCTGGCAAAATATGACACAGAAGAGTTAACACCAGAGGGCCAATAGGCAAGCAAGAAAAGGAGACAAGTAAGGGTTTAAATAAACACACCGGAAAAGAACAGATCACCTTATTAAAACACCTGCAACTGAAATTATTACTATGTGTATTACCTTGACCTTTATTATCAATCTAAAAATACATCTATGTAAATATATAAATGCATATATATACATTTATATCAGGCATACTTTAATTTATTATTTCAATCAATCTATCAATCAATATTCATCTAATTCAATAAATCCAATTGTCAAGGACGCAACTGGTTACAGATTAGCTATTAAGCTGAGCTAGAGTTAGTTATAGGAGTAATTTAATATAAATCTTTGAATGAGACTCGCAGGATGTAGTTACGCTTATCTTTGATGGGCAGGATGAAGTTGTGTATTCTAGGTCGTAATTCGTATTTGTTTAGTCGTGGAGGTGGGAAGGTACCCCAGAGGACATGACGTGGTTCATAACAGATAAGACGAAACAGACCAGCATCTGCGGCCTCAGCCAGGTCCTCTACGGCTGGGGTGGTCGATAAGAGGAAGCCTCTTCACTTCATCCGTTTTCACTACTATATTTAAATTATTGTATATTATACACTGACTTCAAGTGGTTTTATATGAGAATCATAAATTTTATCGATATATTCATCAAGATATATGAATATTAACCATAAATCAGTCAAAAGAGCAGCAGATATAGGGTTGTTATCAACATACACCTCCATAAACTTTAATGGACTGATTAGTGGCTGGCAATTTTGTTAATCGTGACAATTTATTTGATTGATTGTGACTGGCAGACAAATCTGCCTTCATCTTTTTTATACACAGACTACAGGTATCATACCAGCAAGTTCCTTTTCGAGAGCAGATATTCTGTTGTAGAGCTCCTCTTTGCTTTTACGATCACTTTCTAGCGACGTAATTCGAGAGTTGAGATCCATTCTCACCTTTCCAACCTCTTCCATCGTTTCTGCATTCTTTCCAGACAACTCCTAAAAAGTCCAGACAGTGTGCTTGCTATTTGCAATAGTAAGTGCCACAACTTTCAAGATTTGGTTCGTAGCATAATTCACGACAATTACTTACTTATCTCTTATATAATGTTACAATGTTTTTCATAGCTAGTATTATGCAGTATTTGGAAATATGTAGCTTCACAGCCTAACATACATCATCACCATCATCAGTACTAACACTATGTATGTATAGTAATTAATTCAATCAATTCCCATTGTCATAACGCAGCAGGTGACATATGATAAAGATTGCAGTCTTTATGGAAAAATGGTTTGGAGACTGTGAGCCTCATCCTGAGGGTTCTTTACAAATACATATATTAGTTTTCCTATTGTTTAATATCAAACACACTTAAAATTTCTTTCTTCCTTACAGCAAAACTGTAGTATGTACCTGATAGCGGTCAGTCAACTGGTTCATTGAATAAACGAAAATTATTATTATTTATGACTATTTAAGTTAACACTGTCATCACTGTCAACCCATTATACGACACAATAATGATTAGATGGTGTAAGAAGCAGATGGTAAAGACCAGATGCCATGAGAAGACGACAGAAAAGCCTGCAGATGGTAGCGATCAGACAAGAAGAGGTATGGCAACCACCTGCTGTAGATCGACGATGCGTCTTTTCAGAGTCTCGTTCTCAATGGCAATCTGTGAGTTTCTGCTCTGAAGGTCTGAGATGGTCATCGTCTGTTGTGTCGACTGACTCTGCAGCTCATCACGACCCGCTTGCAACACTCGAATCTTCTCCTCCAGAGCAACCCTTCGCTGTTCCTGTTTTAACCACAAACATAAATGTTATTGCTTCCTGTAGCACAAAATAACGTAACAGTCAAGCTCCAGACATTCGTTGATTGACAAGCAATGGGAGATCCTTAAGGGACCAAAATCCCAATGAAAGGGTTACCCATGTACATAGAAATGATAGCAATTGGTTATGTACTATAATTACCAAGAGCATATAGTCTTAACAAGTTAAGTACATAGTCTTAACTAGTTAAGCATATGGTCTTAATTAGTTAAGCATATGGTCTTAATTAGTTAAGCATACGGTCTTAATTAGTTAAGCATACGGTCTTAACTAGTTTTCACAAGCAACATTAAGTCCAGCTCACTTTTTACTGTTTTTAAAGACACAGAAAGTCACATCGATTTAGCCAAGTTTGTTTGTTTCTGTACTAAAAAATATCAGTAGTTCCAATTCCTTTGTTTACATTTTTAAAATCATAAAAAGACTTGAACTCGGCTCAAATCTTCAAGACAGCAATTAAGACAAACTGGTAATTTCTGTTCCTAACAAAATTAGAACAGGTACAATTAAATATATTTATTGTTATCATGACAATGATTACTGTTCTAGTTCTTATCATTGCATGTATTATTCCCTATTCCCACCAATACATTTCAATTTAATTAGTAAAATGCCAATAATGAGTAATGGCAAATATGGAAACATTTAGATTAATAATCAGAATGGACTGCGCAAATGCTGTCTCTGTTCAACGTACCTCATCATTTCGTACTCGTTGTTTTGCGCTGGCCACCTGCTCTTCCACCTGAATGCGATCGGATGCCATGTTCGTCTTCTGACGTGACACTTCCTCTTCCAGCTCCAGTCGTTGAGATTCGACCCTCTGCAGTCGGTCCTTCAACATCTTCTCAGATTCCTCTTGCTCCTTTCGAATTCGCTCAATCTATCCAACAACAAATCCCCTGTCAGCACTCACAATGTAACATTGCATTTACACAAGTTAAACCCTCGTCTGAAAGCTGCAGCTTATCTGGACTAAGACCTTAACACAGCACTTGTCATGTATTGCATAAATTGTTACGGCCGATGAAGCAACCTCACTACTCCCTTCAGCCCCAGTCCCATAATCGTGAGCTCCCCCAGGTTTGACAACCTGACTCAGAAATGCTTCCTTCTATTGCCAGGATCTATACAAATAAACAAGGTTCCCTAGTTCTCGCTATTTGAGCACTCAAAGTTTCTAGAATTAACTGGATTCAAACCAAGCCTTACAGAAGGTTAAGATCAAGCAGGTAACGCCACCTCTTCATTATATCTAAACTGTGTTGTATGCCACATGAAAACCATACGCTGCTTTACCTCTTTGGCTTTGAGGTTGTCGGCATCACGGTATGCTTCTTTCGTCTTCTGCTTTTCAAACTGTATCATTTCTGTATCAGTAAATGCAGGAAAATTACGATAAATACCACATCAAACAATAGTAAACTTAAAAACAACATTCAATAAAAACATATGTTTTACAAGTGTGCATATTATTAAGACAAAGTTCTTTGTCAGATTCTTGAAGCTTGGTTCCACGGATGTCTTGTGCATTACTCTAACTGCACCATCTATACATATGAATAGATACACTGAAATATATAGATAGATAGATAGATGGATGGATCGATAGGTAGGTAGGTAGATAGATGCACAGATAAATAGATAAAATCCTGATTATCTGAAGACTTCTGAAAATTTATTTATGCATCAAGACACTTCAAATGTTAAATGACCTCTTAAAAGTTCTACTGTATAACCAGAAATGTTCATTGTCAGGAAGAAAACAGAACAAAGACAAGATATAGAACAATGACAGACAGAAAGACAGACAGACATTCAGACAGACAAGACACAGACAGAGAAAGATGATGGGGTCCTACCATCGAACTGTGCCTGCTTTAGCTTTAGTTCCGCCTGGTAGTGAGCAAGGCTCTCTTTCAGCTCAAAGACTTGCTCCTGTTGAATGCGACACTTTCGGTCGGTATCATCAACCTACAGCAGAAATGATCCAAACACATTGCAACGCTAAACACAAAAGGATACTAAGCTATCAATTCAAAACATCAAATTTCTTTAACTTTTACCAGCTAAGCTTAATGTGACATTGCGGTCATTCAAGTAGCAAGTTGGATCTGAAATCTAATGATGACAGGTTCCAGTGAGCTAAGCGGACTCCGTTATAACAACACTGGACAAGTGCTTGTGAGGAGGCACTGAGCTCATGTCCAGAACTTTGGAATAGTCTGCTGGTTCAAAGGCTTAGAAAAGGAAATCAGCATCTCCCATAAGTTCCTCAATATAACATTAGTAAGTTTACTGCACTACTAAGACCACCATCATCGTCACCATCACCAAAAATCATCGTCACCATCACCAAAAAATCATCATCATCATCACCAAAAAATCATCATCATCATCACCATCATTATAATCTTCATGCAGGAGTCGGCACCTAACAGGCTACCATACAGTTATAAAATCAAGACTTGTTTAACCCTTTAATGACGAGCATGTACTAAAATGTATGGGAAACCATAGGCAGATCGTCGTTAAAGGGTTAACTTGCTATCATGTGTTACAACTATTTCATGTAACCATACTGCGGTTCGTCAGTTTGACCTGAATAAACGAATTATCATCATCATCATCATTAAATATTTTCAACCCACTTTAACTCATACATGTACTTTCCAGAGAATCATCAGTAAGCCAAACTTTTAACACCTATGAACAGGCACAATAGAAATAACGCCATACATAAATAGCCATAATGGAAAGGTGCATACGACATTCAGGTCCTTACCTTTTTCTCCAGTTGAAATTTGGTCTCACTCAGTTCCATCAGTTCTTTGTTGAGTCTCGTCTCCAGAATCAAGCGTTCCTCTTTGTCACGCTTGGCACCTATCTGATGATGTTTAACTGCCTCACTCTGCTCGTCTTTCGTCAGCTGCAGAAGTCGACTCAGCTCATTGACTCTGCTCTCGGCGATTGCCAGCTCAGACTCAGCCAGGGATAATCTACCAAAATTACACAACTGCACAAAATGTGTCTACCTTATGTGATAATTCCCTTAGATGACAGAACGTGTAGACTAAGAAGACGGAATGATAGCATGCCAGACTACATCTCTGACTTCTGCATTCGGGTAGCAGACAACCAGAACAGATGGGGGGGGCCCGTGGCGCTTTGGATAACAGCTGGCACAGAGACCGAAAAGGTCGAGTTCGACCCCCCGTCAGGCTGCTAAAATGGCTGTCTGTTCAAGATTTCAACCATAACGTGTAAATGTACAGCGCAGTGCGTTTGTCAGGCGCTAAAAAAAAAAAAAAAAAAAAAAAAAAATGTTAAAAATCTGCTTCAAGTCCTACGGTCTTCTACGAGGTTTGGCGACTGTTCCTTCTCTGTCGCAGGACCTACTGCATGGAACAGTCTTTTGGACCATGTGAAGAATGTGCCATCTCTGGAGACATTTAAATGACAACTCACGATCTATCTTTGCAGCAATCATGACTGCCATTGACTTTTTGAACTCATGTACAGCACCCTTTCCTTCGACCTTGTCTGTGATAGGGTGCTATACAAATCCTCTCATTATTATTATTATTATTATTAAGTGTACAAAAAAGTACAATACACAAAGTGTAAAACGTGTAACAACATATATGTATGCTATGGATTCTAAGAGCCTCACACTTAACCCTGGCCAATCTGAGCTCATCTGGTCTAACCTTGCCTCTAAGCTCCTACAGTGTGCTGAACTCTCACTGCTCCCTTCTTTGTCTCATCGTCCATGGCAACCATTATTCACGACTTGAGGCCCATAGAAGCCTTTGATACACCACCTATTCTAAAATAATTATACTTTCTCTTCTATTTCTTCTGCATTTTCAAAAATGCATTTGCATTTGTACTTAGCAGAGCAAAGGTTTGTTTAGACCTATAATCAATCAATCAGCCGTTTATTGAATCAACAACAGCACAATTAATTAACAATCAGTCATTTTAAAAAAAAAAAGTTAATCTGATGCTTGTCAACAGGACAGCCCTAAAGGATAAAATAATCCGCTATTGCAGGGCTGCCCCTTTTCCACATTACATTTACTGATGGCAAAACGATTTTTATGATCATATACCTATAGAAAACTCAACTTAAATAACAATGTTAGGGCTAAATCATAGCCAAACAACTAAATAAAATAAAAAAAATAAAAAAACATTGCAGTACAAGATTTAAAACAAACAAACAGAATCGAAAAACAAAACAGATTATAATGTTCACAGTTGTACATCTTAAACAATCTTAACTACAGGTTTATCGAGTCATATTCCTTTTATGTGTTCAACAGATAATGTTTCAATTGAGCTTTAAATTGAGCCATGTGTAATATATTTATTAAATTTGGAGGATTTAGAATCCCAAAGTGGTGGACCTGAGCATTTAATTGAGAACTGCTTAGTCCTGGTTCATGCCCCTGGGGTTGATATTTACATGATGCTCTATGTACAGCTACACCCTTTAAGGATATTTATCAAACAGTGATGGAAGAAGCCTATAATGATAACAGTACATGAATAGTCCAATTTGATATTTTGTAATATCATTCAATTTTAGAATATTGTGCTCTTTAAATATTAATTTTGTGCTATCGGACCATCCCAGTAAGCAAGTCACACGTATGGCACGTTTATGGAGAGTCTCAAGGCGTTTTAATCTAGAGGAGTAGTAATGATGTTCGATATTCACCGACTATATTTTCGTGCAGAGGTACTGCTATACCTTGCTGGTAGACACGTTAAGCCTCGCACTCACAGCGCGTGGTTCAACGAGCGTGACTCGCATTGGCCACATGTTAACGGTGTAAAAGTCATTTTATCAAGGATGCAAGACTGCAAGTAGAATAAATGTGTGAAAGTAAAAGTGTGCATAACAATGAAATACACGAGTCAAGTAGGCCCATAAATGTGTTGATACACCACCTATTCGGAAAATGACGATGTGTGACATACTTTCTGAGTTCTATTTCAGGTCTCTGTTATTAAATTTAACAATTAACAACATTTTAATTTTTACTTAGCAGCAGCAAAGGATTTTTTCATTATTTTTATAATGATTTTAATGTATACGGGCACCGATTAATATTTTCTAAATATTTCAATATTTGGCTGGTAGACACGTTAATATTCATGCACTCACATTTGCGTGGTTCAACGAGCATTTTGACTCGCATTGGAAATTGGTTAACGGTGTAAGAACGTCATTTTATCTTAGGATTTGTGACGAAGTGTGACGATAAGGGTGTTAAAAATCGGCCAAAGTGTGCGTAACGTCATTTATGGACGGAGTCAAGTAGAAGAAATGTGTGGAAGTAAAAAGTGCATAAAATAGAAACACATGATTCCTACTTGGTAATCACATCATTGAACTGTTCTTTTCTTTGTTCCAGAGCATCTTGCAGGCGATAGACTTTTTCAGCCGAGTTTCTGTCAGTCATACAAGTATTTATAAGCTTTTCAGTTCCAAACATAACCAAAATTATTCGATCAAAATAAAATACTGAATATCAATCGATATTTTCATTAAAATAAACTGTTAACCTTCAAAATCTGTCACATTGATAGATCCTGTTAAAAGAGACATGTCTGGAAAGACCTAAGAATTGTTGAAAGAACAGAAGCAAAAATCTACAGAAAGGAACTGATGTAGAAAAACAATATTAAGAGATGTTGAAATCAGAGTCAGCTAACTTTTGTGTCTTGAGAATGGTGCCTTCCTGGCGATCGATCTTATCCAGAAGCTGAATCATCTGCAAACAATACAACAGAATTAATCTCAATTCTCTTCTCATTAAGTTTCGTATGATACAGATGGATTCTTAAGATCCATATTTAATCAACAATATAGACAGAAGTGGTGCAGATGAAAGCAAATGTGCAAGTGTGCTATTAAGTAAACAAGCAAAGCTTCCATGTCCCATAGTGGAACGTAGAAGAGGCTCTCATTTACTACTCTCTGGTCCTTGAGCCAGCAATGGACAAATTGCAACGTCCTGGAAATGCGTCTAGTGCATCGCGTGACTTGTCCTTACATCCCAGCTTTGGTTAGTACCAAATTATAGTGGTTGGTGACAGAGGCATGTCAAGTGCCAACAAACTGTTCAAGGTAAATTACATGAAGTCCACTCGAAAGACTGAACATAAAACTGATACAGCACAAACCAAGTGCACTCCTGATAGACCACCGTGTCACATGAACATAGGCATGCTATTTATATTATTTATATATGTGTTTGAGGGCTTCTGAGATACTTGCTTCTGAAGGATTCTGAGATGCTTTGTACGAACTCCAGATATATTATACATACAACAGAAAGTCCTCAGTACACAATAACTAATACAATAGCAAGCGACACTGTGCCCACAGATACACATGGTCACTACATGACGGCCGCTAAAGAGACTTAGACATACATCTGTTTAACTCTATCTAGTTCAACACCTGCCTCATTTCGTTTGCTTTTGTTTAGCTCTTGGATCTCAGTGCTGAGGATGTGCTGCCTTCTGAGATGGTCTGACGTCACTGTTGCTCGGTCCATGTTATGCCCCACTGCAGTTTCTACAAGATGATCACAACTAAGAAGATGAAGTACTTGAAGAATGAGGAAAGAATACCTAACAGCAAAAGTAACAATAAAGAAGAGATGAAGATAAACAGAACAATGATGATGATGAATAAGATGCAGAAAAAAATAGATTAAAATGAAACGCAGGAAGAATCCAATGAGAAAGATGATGATTCACACAGGCATACATGTAACAAAGCCTGTAAACTAATGAGCAACCCATTACATGTAATTCTTTTTCTTTACTTGATTAACTTAATAATATGCGAAAACACTGGCAGGTTCAACAGCCACTTTTAAGTAACAACAAAATGCACATGATGTCTTCATGTAAAATGATGCTTGTAAAATGATGAACAACTGGCTGATAGGAAAAGATACAAAATACAGTAACTGAGACAAAAGTTGTTTTACAGTTTCCATTTACAAGCAAAGGTACAACAGGGCATCGAACAATGAAGGAGTGATGCAGAATGCATCACAAAAATGTCAGAGGGAAGGAAATAATCGATTCAGGCAAAAAATTGGGTTGAATCATTCTAAAAGGACGAGTCATCTTCAATACTGACACATGACGATTTAATAGAGCATGTTTTATGACTAAAGAAAGGTCATAAGAAACTCTACAAGAGCAAATTCAGTGTCCCAAAGAGTCAAAAAAGGCCCTAAATATGCAAACGACTGTTTTAAACTTCTGGAACCACCAGATCCGGTAAAACTAGGCAACAATTTTCCATGAGCAGTGTGGAAATGTGTCAGTGACCTAGAAATCCAGTGCCTCAGGTTTGATCTAGCTGTGCAAATACTGCATAGCAACAACCAAGAGCAAGAAGTCTACATAAGCCTGTTAAGTAATGGCAGAAAACAAGTGTTCAGACTTTGAGAATAATGCCAGCAGATCAACACTTACGACTGTCCCCATTCACATGGCTCTGAAATGTGGGCGACTGTTAAACTGAACAAAAGTTGGAGCTTACCAATTGCTTTGAGGACATCAGCTGGAATGTTATTGCCAGCAAGTGACAGACGCGCTAGAGTCTTATTGTACTCGAATGCCTTGAGTAGCTCCCTGCCACCAAGAAGTCCAACACTATTCCACCGTAAATCTAAATTACAACAAAAACTGAATCATCATCTCAAATTGCAATCAGTTTAATCAACTTAGCTTGTTTACTAGCAGCAATTAAAACCTACTAATTCCATTCTTTTCTTTTGAGCTTCTAAAGGTTTTAACATGCACTAAGTGTCTTGATACATATGCACACACTTCCTATTCAGAAACGGATTTAATTCAAGATCCTCCAACTTGGACAATGCACATACTTCTGATTTAAGATTTTACTATCACCAACATTCGTATTTCTCTTATTTCATTTCACAAACAACTGAAGACTACTCTTCCCCAGGTACCTGTGCTTTTGAGGTTAGTTCAAAAATTAGTATGATATAAGCATCTGATTAATAAAAAATTATAATTAGAATACATGCATACATAAATACATACAGGCATACTCAAATAAATAAAACAGAAACCTAATTATCTATGAATCTAAATAACTACAGTACTTATACTTTGGCAGATCTTAACAAGTACAAATTTAATATCTCGATAACTATATATCTAATTGATTAATCTACAAATTCACAACAATCAATCAGACTGTCAAAACACAAAGCATACGACATAGAAATATTAAAATAAATTAACTCCGTTTTATTAAGCCACGCAGACTTTTTCAACATAATCTCACATGACATTGAAGAACAAACCTAGGCATTTAAGCGTTGAGTTCCTCTTCAGTGCACTGGCTAATTCGGTTGCCCCCTGGTGACTGATCTGGTTGCTTCGAAGGTCTAAGACCTGAAGCGTTAAGTTCCCACTCAGGCCCTCACAGAAGACAGAAAACGCCGACTCCATAAGACCAGCCGAATTCCACTCTAGACAGAGGCTTCAAAGACAAGACAAACAGTATATTTGCACATAGCGTCTGGCACAAAGTACCATCAGAATACAACTATTGCTAGAAGATTGATGCCTTGAGCATTAGACATCAGCATTACATGCAACTAATAATAAAGGTTAGACATGATAATGGTGGCAGTTAATGAGGAATCGATGATGATAGTAAAAGCGATGATGATGATAACAATGATTGATGATGGTGAAGTTAATAGTGATTATGAAAAAGATGACGATGGTAATGGTTTTGATAGCTCTAGGTGTTATGATTATAATAATGGTGATAGTGGTGATGATATTGACGATAATAGTGGGAAGATTTCTGATGATGTTCATGGCAGTGGTGGAGGCGACGATGATGATCTTGATGAAAGTGTGTGCAGATCTTAACATATTGGCCAGGAACACTAAAGGAAGATCTATGACAATGATGAGAATGTCACCACTTATCTGGAAAAAGATGATGACATCGACTATAATAATCATGATGATAAGAATGGTGATTTAGATCTGCATACCAAAGGAGTTTCGTATTCTGTCGAAGCATTCGCCCCAAAGCCTCAGCACCTGATCCACGAATCGAATTTCCCTATAAAAAAATTGAGGTGAAATCAATTATCCAGGCATTTGGGAACATCAGCATTGAAGATGATTTAATTATCAACAATAGACTATGCAACTATTTATGTTTTCATTATGTATCTCTCCGTCATCTGCCTGCTGCTTGAAGACTTCTTTATTCCCTCAGGGCTGTCACGCTGAGAGTGCCTCTGAATAGCTTATACTGTAAGAGGTGCCTTACAAATTTTCAAATACAATACAATACAATATCACAGAATATCTTCCTATCCAAAAATACCTTCAGCTCAAGACGTCTGCAGCTAATATTTTCTGCCACGCCATAGGCCACAGCTCGCACACCTGAAAATCAAGCGGACAATGGCAAAATTTCCATTTAACTGCCTTTCAATGAATTCTAACATTTAACTTCTGATTATAATTACAATAAACTATTGTTAAAATGACTAATTTATAAAACTGTGAAAATTTCACTTGCTTTGTGAATGCTTCATAAATGTATTTATGATTCATACGTTTAAATGATTGATAATAACCAGATTGATTGAGTAAACCTTTCTGAAAACAAAATGATCAGATAACAGTTCTTCCTTCAGTGTGTATTGACAGGTGTCAACAGGTAAAACCAATTCCAGATATGAATATTATAAAATCTTAAATACTAGGGCTTAGTGACCTGTCTAATGATCTGAACATTGCATGCTAACTGAAAAACTTTCTGTTCTCAATCAATCAATCAATCAATCAATATTCGTTTATTCTGAAAACAGGTTGACACAGACGCAACCAGGTACATGTTGGGATTGTTTTCAACAAACATTCAACCCCAGTTAGATTAGCGTACAAAGCACAATCAATATATTCTTTTTGTGTGGTGCTCTATCGATTCCCAATAATACAATTAAACAGACTAAAACTCTCATAAAAGATCAATTAAAAAACTAAGCCTGATGATAACCATTTGAACTAAGTAACCTTTGTAGAGTTCAACAAAAATACAGCAAGACATAACTGACCATCATCCTGAAGAGCACAGTCGTTGAAACGAATTTCTGTTAACGCCGTACTGCAGGCAAACAGTTTGCCAAGGACAGCACAGGTCTTCGATGAAAGACTTACGGTCGACAAGTCCAGCGAGTGTCCACCACACTTGCGAGGATTCTGGTGAGCTCTAGTCATCATAAAGTAGTTGGCAAATCATTCATCAATCAAATTTTATATCACTATCTTTTATATCATTATCATCTATAGTTTTCATTCTATCTAAACGTTGCTTTAATCTAATCTTTAAACATCCAAAAGGATCTTAGTTTATCAACATATAAGTTGAGTACTTGTCAGCTTATTTTTAAAAGAACTAAAAAATATTCTCGATAAGCTTTTAATTCTTCAAACAACAGGCAGCCCAGACATAAATACAAAGCAGAACAATTACATTTCTATCTGTTTGAGAACTGAATCATGTGGATCGATATGGTGTTCTTTGCACATTCTTTGGTACGACAACTTAAAATCGTCTAAATCAACAGATGAAATTTTGCGTTCATCTGTCATTTTCGATCTAAAATACCATACAAACAAATTAGCAGTTTATAGGTGACTATGAAATACAAATGCATCCAACATCAATGCATGAATAAGGGTACCACGGAGACATCTTCACTAGATTCTGAATAAAGGACATCTAAATAACTGTCCTTGCAGAATTTTTGTATGAAACCAGTGCTTTTCTTAGACAAGTAAATTTCAATATGATCTAAAAACTGCAATAACCCTTTGTATTTAGATTGCTTTAAACAGGTCTTGAACTGCTATAGAGGTTCCTAAAATGAACAGATACCTAGAAACATCCTAATGTTAGAGATGCAATAGAAATTGTTTACTGAACGAACAACCCATGTATGTATGTATGTATGTGTGTAAGCAGGTAGGTAGGTATATGCGCGTGTACGTAAGCATGTTTTATTAATGAACCTATATATTTATTTATTTATGCACGCCTATTAGAATGCAAACACACTTGTAAATTATATATTAAGTGCACGTGCTCTTAATAAATTTATATAATCAGTATATGGGCTTTGAGAAATTGAGGCGTCTATAACTGTTTCAATAACGTGTAATTATACTTGTTCATCAAAACTTGAATAAACAGCGCTGTCGTGAGCATTCGCTAAAAGGAATTACTTCAAGTTTATTAATGGATATCAACAAATCTGTGGAATAATAAAAGTCATCTTCAGGGCTTTAAAAGGGTTTAAACGATGCATGTAACATGTGAACAAAGTGCGAGTTGACTTCTATCCTCCACGCCGCAAAGCGTCTTTGGTTACCGAAGTAAAAACGCAGTAAGAAGTGGCATCAAGTTAAAATACCTATCCTGTGTGACTGTAGCTACTGAGAAAAGCTACTGAGAAAAGACAAATATTTCTAAATCATAACAAAAAGTTTACAAAAAAGCAAAAAAATAAGGAAATATCTTGTCCGAACATGACTGTATAGCATAATATTATGACTAAGATTCAGCACTAGTCAATGACGCATTTCGGCGTTGCGCCATCTGGCGTTCAGCATAGCCATAATTTGCATGAGAATCGACACTGTCTTGTTTGCAACTTTGCAAAAGATGACTGAATAAGATTTGTTTTGTGGAATGACTTCATTTTAAAGGACAGTATTCACTCAGTCTCATCATTCTAGAAATGCGAGATCAGAAGCAATGCGGAAATGTGAAATATAATTATGTCTTTGTTGTTTTAGGTGCAACTACGCGAAATTAAGTAAGTATAGACCTTATTACTCCAAATGCAAACACACAATGGGATATTGAAATAGAATGTAAAAGAACATAATTATAGAAGTAATAATAATGTATAATAATAATAATGTACAGTAATGATAATGAATAGTAAAGTTCTAACACATGTTCACACTGATAACAAATCCCTTTCTAGCAACAAGGTCAGAAAATGGAAATTCACGGTTGCGAGGACGTGGTAGTACCGTAGTATTGTATTGTATTGTATTTGAACACTTGTTATAGCGCCTCTACCAGATTTCCCATTCAGAGGCGCTCCCGACTACTGCTGTAGTCGGAGTTTCACACGCCGAAGCGCATGAGCAATTGCAGTGAGGAAGGACTTGCCCAGGGTCCCTACGCGACGGCTTTGAGGTGGATTCGAACCCGCAACCCTTGCAAGGCACCGAACATACCCCTATACCACCGCGCCCCAGTATATTTGTGTTGTGTTGTGTGTTGTATTGTACTCCACGTTTATAATGCGACCGAGCCACCCGCAGTAAAGATCCGAGAAATTAATCTCTGATAAACCGACCCGACCGGGAAGCGAACCTGGGGCGCCAGCGCGGCGAGCGGGCACCAACCCACTCGGCCACTCAGGATCCTTAACCATTGTTTAACGGCCCGTGGTCACTTGGATGTCCTGGAGAATTGTTGGAGAAGCAATTACCATTTAGATGGATCCACAGTTTAACGGCAGCTTATGACAACATAGGCCGTTGCCGCCGACAAAGATATTGTGATTCATGAACTGGATGGAGAGCAATGCCCAGGGTCAGCCAATATAGTGACTTCTATATGAAAGTGACTTTGTTGACTAATTCATTTATTTCCATAAAATTTAACGCAGCTTATTAAAATTGGACTCTTTCGACTTTATTTATAATTTTTTTGCAGGTTTGATCAGTCTAAAGCGTTGAACATACATCATCCGACAGTCCAATTTGTCGTCACCAAGTATCCTTATAAAAACCAACTTCTGATGATTTAGTCATTTGTGGCGCTCAACACAAATTCATTGCCTGTAACAGTATTCTAAAATATGAATGTCTTACTAATGTTGCCTTTTAATCTATCACAGATTTTTATTTGACCAGATATTAAACCAGGATTTATGTTTCTCCAAAGCATATACATAGTCTAGTTCAATTCACTGAAAGGTACATGTCAATCAAAACACATTCCAGTTTTGTTATTAACAAGTCCATCTAATTTTGTAACTTCACTTTTAAAAAGGAAAACAAAGGCTAAATATTCCTCTGTCTCTGAACACAAGTGTCGACTGTGGGATTTGCAACACATCAGATTCATTTGCAATATCAGATGGACGCAAAATTTGGCTTTCTATGGCAGCCAACATGAATGGCAGAAGTGATTCATCAGTCCCATTGGCTGTACACGATCACCCCAAAACCCCAGTCATTCAAGTGTTTCATCCAAAGTGCTACCACTGATTTCCATACAGATACTTCTCAAAGTTTCTGACTGCAGTGACCTCAAGTATGCAACAAGGAACACAGCCTATTTAATTTAAAACAAATGAATAAAGACACAAATATCTTGAAAATCTGAGGTCGATTAAATTCAAAGCACCTGGCCATAATTATGATTAAAACAAAAACCAGTTTTAAGGAGCACTATTAACAATGACTGCAAAAGAGGAACATCGGAACAGCTACAGAAAACTGCAGAATCATAACTCCACACGACTGCAATGAATGGAGGTCAAAAGAATACTAATTAAATAAAAGGTACACAACAATAGAATTGCAACAGGAGATAAATTAATTTGTCCTTTGCTGTGATGCAAAAGGAGCCAAAATGTGTTGTCTTCCATTGCAAATAGTTTATTGACATAAGGTTACAGAGGTGGAACTTTCAGCCGTAAATCTCTTGAAGCATTTCACAAGATGGCATCTTCATAACTCTTGCGCTTTCATACATCTTTGCATTGTCGTAACTTCTTGCCTGATATAGTAATGTTTCTCCTAAAAAAGAAAAAAAATCAGATTTCTCTCTGAAATACGACAAAACTACAAAAAAATAATCTTGGATTGGTTATACTAATTAAAATCAGTTGGCATAAGTGGAATGTTTTACATAACATAACTAGGCTTTAAGTGGTTCAGAAGACTAAAATTCGGTGAGAACACCACTAACACATGACTTAATATCCCATCTGCCCCAGATTGTTCTTGAAGTCGAGTGTCTCCACCGAAACTGCCTCCTCACTCAGCTCGTTCCAGGCATGAGGCATATTTGACGGATACACAGACTTTAAAATTCCAAATTATCATACAGGTGGCTCCTAGGGTTCAGGATCAGAGAGCTGAAGCGATAATATAAAAGCAATATGGACCATTTTCTTCACTGGCTATATAGCACAACAAAACACCAAATTCACCAAATATACAAGTGCTGAACTCTGCTTATCAGGAACGCCCATCATAGTAGCAGTTAGAACTTCAGCAGACAATCGGTTTGCAATATGCATTATAGCCCTGCTTTATCTTGCCTGACCTTACCCAACGAAGGAAAGTTATCAGATAATAAAATACAGCCCGTAAAAACAAAGTTTTTACTATATCCATCTAGTATCCTATAATGCGTCTTATGAAGCAGTTACCTCTAGAAATATATAGTCAGCGTTCATTTTACGACTGCGGCCAATCACAACGCTGACCAATGACAACGCTGCGTATCGGAAAAGGGGATTCCCGATTCGAAAAGTTGAGTCCCCGATTCTATAAGCTAGCCTTTTTGGGGAGCTGAAATTTTGATAGAATGAAGTGTGTGCGAGATGCGAGTCTATCTGCCAAGTTTCATGACGATTGAATGATTGTAAGTGATCGAATTAGTCGTCGCAAGATTTGACTTTTTAGCCTGTGGCTCAAGCAATCAATCAAGCAAGCAAGATTCCCGCAAGTTAAACTAGATGGATAAAAACATCAAACACAGTGTGAAGTTGCTTACTGTAAGAGCGTTCTCGGTAGCATGCTTGTCTTAGGTGTGTAATATATTCATCTTCCACTTGCGTCTCCAGTTTTCTTAAGTCACCTTTGAAAGTGTTACTGAAGTCTGACTTGACAAAGTAAGCAACCTTTAGGCTCAAAGTCTCCCGTTTCACTGTATATTTCCTGTCAATCGTGCAACAGAATGTGTAGTGTCATGCAACCAGCAATTTATAGACTGCCATTCAAAGCAAAATGCTAGCACAATAAAGCACAGCACTGATTAGTAGCAGAAACACGCCCCTCATGCTTTTCTTCACTGTGCCAGTTATGAGAAGAAGAGCAGTCCCTTTAGCTAGCCTGATAGGTGGCAATGGGTATGAAGTGTTAGCGACTTCATTTTCTTAGCCTCAGCATATGAGGGCAGGTGGCCAGTCCTCTTCTTTGCCGTCTCATCTTCCCACTGATAGTGTGCAGTCAGTGTACTTGTAGCTGAGGTGACTGAGGTACAGAACTGTCAAGACATATCTCTGCCCTGGTGGAGATTTGAACCCCGACCTCTTGGCTGACAGTCCAGCATGCTAACCACTAAACTAGAGTGCACCCAGCTACAAACATCTGCATAATACTGTTAATAACTGTACTAATTTGAAGCTGATATATCAAAGGAAACTAACAATTTACTGATGAACTATGCAACTATATACGCGATAACTCCCGCTGGATGAACAAATAGTCTTACATCAACTAATGTTCATTGCATGATTGCAATTAAGAAAGGCTATACAGCTGTCAGAAATAAGGGCAAGATAAAAGTCTTCTCTCAGTAACTTAACACTTTAACAACGAGGTTTACTAAAAGCGACTGGGAAACCAAAGCAGCTCGTTAAAGTGTTAAGTGTCCTTTCACTCTCTTCCTCTCCCCTTTCCCCAATAACTTACGATTCTCTCTGAAGAGTGTACAGTGGATCGGCTGTGAAAAAGCTGTTCAGCAACGATAGGATGATGACCAAGAGGAGCGGTGAAAGACGCAGAAGAGCTGTGTATGAATTCTGAAACAGTTACATATTTTATATCACTAAAACTATTCATAAAAGTATTTTTTTGGAGAGTTTACATCATTGACTGAAGAATAATAATGTATTCTTTGAACCTGGCTAATGAATAAAGAAACATGTGACTCATCATATTCGTTTATTTAACACAAAACTGTCGACAAAACGCAACAGAATACACGAGTTATTGAGAGAGGCAGTTTTTCATCTAGTAGGCGTTTTTGAAAAGCATGCGTGGTACGAAGATCTTGTTGTTCTTAGTTGTAAGTTCTAACGACTGCATAATGACCAATTTAAACGACTATTTCAAATTTAAATGGCTGCATGTAATTGTTTACAAAAACATTGGCAAAAATTGTGTTTCTAAACTACTGGAAAAACCCAAGTATGGGGTTTGCGGAATGTACAATGTTTCCTCTAGCTAAAAGATATAAATAAAATAATAAAAATTGCTAATTCAATGCCAGATGGGAGCATTTTTGTTTATATGGTCGTTAGCGACCGCATTTGCAACGAAACAGTTAATATGAAATTTATACAAGCTTTAAGCTAACATTTTGAAATTTACTGAACCTAAAACATTAGGTTTTAACATGGTATCTGTTTCAACTCTAAAATAATACAAATAACTTAAACGTAATTTATTTCACGTGAAAGAAGCTAATGGAGGAGCAAGTATTCTAGAGAACCTCTTCATTTGCTTCTGCTGCATGATGATGACGATGAAAGCGAGGAGGCTGCTGGAACACATATCGTGTTGTTCGTCCTACAATGGAACACAGAGAATTCCATTCTAAGAATTAAGACAATGATATAACAATATCTGCAATTCTGCATACTTATTGATTTACACACAAAGACCAAAAAAGAATCACTTCACATAGTAATAAAAAGACTCACTTCACATAGTAATAACTAGACTTTCAATGCAACTTTTACTACCTGAGGAATGTAAATTATTTCAATCATCTGCACAGACCAACCAATCAACAACTAAAACCAGCTATATTATATAGTACAGGAAACTTGTACACCTTAACATAAACCCGTCTATGATCATTCATTAATTTAAATATTTATATAGCACCTCTCCAAAGGAACTACTCCCGACTACAGCACAGCCAAAAAGAACAGTTTTCAAGCGCTTATAGAAAGTGTCAGAGAGTGACCGAGGGAGTAAGCGCAGCTGGACGGAGGCCATTCCACATCACCGGGCCCACCACCGAAAAAGCCAAATTTTGAATGGTCGTGGTGTGGACAAATGGGACTGAAATCACTCCCTGAAATGGCACTCCCTCTGCCGCAGAGCGCAACATTAACCCTTTAACGAGCATACTAACCCTTCAATGACGAGCGTGTACTAAATGTGACTGGGAAATCACTGCAGCTCATTGTTAAAGTATTAAAAAGAATTCCAATTAAAGTTTCCTGCATAAAAGCTTTCAACACAACAAAGAGAGTAGAAAATTCACCTGATGCAAATCCACCACCGAAGAACATGTTGAACAGATCCTCAGCAGAAATATCCCCTACAACAACAACAGAACATACAAACATCAAACAAGAAGAGAACTAACAGCAAAATAGCAAGAAACAGACTCATAATGGCATAAATCAAAATATTCATAGAAACAATCATAGCAGCAGGTCATCACGATAAATAAAACACTGAAATATCAAAAAGACAAAGATAATATGACTACCAAGACAACACATCTGACCGACGATAAGATATATTTTAAAAACTATCAACAGCACAAATCACAGTTTCCTTTTCTACTTACATTGATAACTGTAAAATTTACAATGTTTTCAAATAAAAGCTTAATAATAAAACAAGTACAAGTGTATTTCAGGGCAAGAAACGACAAAATCAGCTGAACAAGGTTATCCAAGAACTGCAGTCGCTGACCTTCAAAGCCTCCTCGGGTGTAGTCATACTCGTAGTATGCGCCGTGCTGAGCACCATGATGAGAAACGTTAGCCTGTTCAGCTTCACTGCCAAACTGGTCATATCGTTTTCGTTTTACAGGGTCATTGAGTACCGCAAATGCATTACCAATAGCTGTAACAGAAAAATAAAACTTTTAAAACATCTGACCAACAGAATAGAATAAAACACATTTTCAAAAATTGACAAAACAAACATGCACATTTAAACAATTTCAGTTTATTGCTTCCAAATAAATTGTACATGAGATACATGAACAGATTTTAGCAACAATGAAATATGCAACAAAGCAGATAATAGCAGGCATTTCTTCGAGTCAATGGTTGCCCTGTAGGGAAAAGAGAAACCTGCTAGGCAGGGTCACTAAATGCAAGATAAATCATAAAGATGTTGGGAGATTGCAGAGTAATTGAGGAAGTAAAAGACAACAAGTATAATAGTAAACAAAACTACACTGCAGTAATTTCTGCTTAACTAAACATCATTTCCATTCTCTTTTTTGCTACATGTCCTCATATACTTCCTTAAATGTGCAAAATGATTTACCATGAAATAGCATGTATACTTTTCAAGGACTAAAAAATTAGAGGCCATATAACACTACATTTATTTGAAAACTTAGAAATTGATAAAGTCATTTCCCAATATTTTCAAGATATAACAAACAGACGTGCATTTAATATAAACCCAGACAACAACTTTATACTTTCAAAAGAAAATTAGCTACAACAACAACATCCTAATGTTGCATAAAGTAAACAGTTACCACAAAATTTTTATATCGAAACATGACAGAGATTATAAATTAGAGGAAACAATAGAGAAGTGTATCTCCTATTGAAATGGATCCTGGAGACCTGCCTTTGAAAGCCTCTGTGGCACCAGGTGCATGGTTCTTATCTGGATGAAACTTCAGCGCCATTTTCTTGTAGGCCTTTTTCAAGTCATCCTCTGAACAGTCCTGACCAATACCTAGGATTTCGTAATAGTCTTTGCACTTTCGTATCCTAAAAAACATTCATACAAAATATTTGTTGGTGATGGAAGTGGTGATAATTGAGGCAGGAGCCGACGTGGGCTTGGGTGACTTGGTTGGATGGTAAAGGCACCCATGCAGACAATCATGGTTGCACAATCTGGACTCGTTTATGAGCTTCTGATTTACGCTCCACTCTTCTTAATGTGAAGCGGTGTTATGTCCCTCAAAGCTATCAGTATTAATGTGACATGCTATATTGGTTAACATCATGCCATACAAGAACTGCAGCAAATGTGTCCTTTTTTATACACAGCAAATTTGCTTTAACAACACTGTAATTACACGATAGTGCTAGGTTTGGATATGTTGAAGGTGTTGGTGCTGGATGAAGAAATGTAAGAGGTCAAATGGGATGATTATCCTGCTATTACATACAGCAGAATCTCCGTCTTTTATATACACTTCTGACAATACCCATTATGAACCTAGGTAGTTCAAGAAGCAAAGAGAGTCTTGGTTAACCCTTTGACTTGCCCTATTTTTTCCCGATAAAAGGTAAATGTGTATGTGTGTGTGTATGTATGTATGTATGTATGTATATATGTATGTATGTATATATGTATATATGTATGTATGTATATATGTATGTATGTATGTACGTATATATGTATGTATGTATATATGTATGTATATATATATGTATGTATATATGTATGTATGTATATATGTATGTATGTATATATAAATGTATGTATATATACGTATATATATATGTATGTATATATAAATGTATGTATATATATGTATGTATATATATGTATGTATATATATATGTATGTATATATATGTATGTATATATAAATGTATATATATATATATATGTATGTATATATATGTATGTATATATATGTATGTAAATATATGTATGTATATATATATATATACATATGTATGTATGTATACATATGTATATATGTATGTATATATATATATGTATGTATATATATGTATATATATATATGTATATATATGTATATATATGTATGTATATATATATATGTATGTATATATATGTATGTATATATATATGCATATATTGTATACATATGTATATATGTATGTATATATATGTATGCATATATATACATACATATATATATATTACATACATATATATATACATACATATATATACATACATATATATATTCATACATATATATACATATACATTTATATATACATACATTTATATATACATACATATATATACATACATTTATATATACATACATATAATTGCGCTTTAAACCGCGGTCGCAATACAACTGCATAGGAAAGCGCGCTTTAAAGCGCGCTGGCCAGTCAAAGGGTTAAGCAAATTTAGTTAACCAAAATTTAATTATTAAAATTGGTAATACACGTACTACTATTGTGCATAGTTATTTGCTATCAACTCATTGCAATAAGCAGGGCCACATTTAATAGCGAGGTTCAAACCCTCCTAAATCAATTCTGATTACACAGTCCCATTGAGAAAAACCATTGTTGAAAAGACAATGAAAAACATGGAAAAAATAAGAAGATTATGAATTTATGCAGGGATTATAAAAAATATAGTCATCAAATAACAAAGGGACAAACAGAGTCATTAACATTTTGTGGCCAACACAGCTCAGGAGGAAGAACAATATAAGGTCAAAGGGTCATCCACAACTGGGGGAATAAAGCTCATCAATAATTTTAATGTATACAGCAAGATCAACATTACAAAGCTCCTTCAGTTTTTGTAACGCCGCTCTGGCCTACACCTTTGAAGTTGATACATTATAGATTAGGTCAAAGTTCGTTTTAAACATAACTCAGTGTACTGAAACGTTCATCCTGATTTCAATGCCAGAGCACTAACCTTTGAACGGAGCTCATCTGTTCATCCGTATAATTTGGCTGGCTTTCAGTGTGTGCTGTCTTCTCACTATTCATTCTCTGCCTTGGCTTTCCCTCTGTTCCATGTGCCCCAGGAGCCGATTGATCATCTTCAGGCATTGCTGCAAACAAAACCAGTCACATCGTGCATAACGAAAGGTATAGCATATAATACGGAGCTTTTAACGGCTACTGAAACACCCGATATAATTTCTTTGTATTCATACTCACATTTGGTACAACTGTTTAGAGTGCTGCCTTAAAATCTGTTGTAGGGAATTTGGTAACCCAGTTAGAGGGACTGGCTCTTTTGATATTCACTTTGAATGACGTTAATACATCATTTAAGGAAATGTAAATTTAGGAACAGTACCCTGCACCCCCTAGCCAATTCAGCTATAACGAGTACACTGACCATACACTGTCAGTGGGAAAATGAGATGGTGAGGGAGAGAACTGGCCATCTGCCCTCATATGCCAAGGCTAAGAAAATCAAGTCGATAACATTTTCATACCTAATATTGCCACCCAAAATAACAACATCTTAAGGACAATGATTTTTACTCTAAAATTGACCTTTTTGTAATTAAAATAACTTTTGATCGTCTTGTATTTGGTACCCTTGTTTCTTATCACAGGTAGCCCTTATCCAGACGAGAAATACAAAAAAGAATTAACCAATTTTATCAATTATTGGCTGAGATCTGATTATTTTTCTTCAATTTTTGTTCGATTTCGTTTCTTATGACCTTGAAATGACCTTGAATGACCACGAATTTAGTATCTATATTTCATCTGAATGTAGCTCTCATCGAGACAAATAAACAGTAAAAGGTTCATCCAAATTGGACTCTTCGTTAATTTTTTGTGATAAAAAGAGTAAATCGACAATGGACCCAAGTTCCAAGATCCGAGCATGGGCGTCTTCAGTTCTGGGGACTTAAGTAGGGTATGTTCAGGGGCTTTGAGGGACCTCAGGATAACTTTTTAAAATTCTGTAAAAAATATTTATAGACAATAGATGAATAGAATAACGGGAAAAACTTGAGTATGGGTGTTTTCTGCGATTTGTCATTTTTTTGGACACCCCTACAGTCTATTCTCGAACCAGTGGTTAAATTCAGCCGGCTCGAACCAATGTAGCTAATGACACGCACATGATCGCCAGCCATAGATCTATAAAATACACAGCTATATTAATTCTAGTCCTGTCGTTTTAAGAAGCTCGAAATACAGAGTCTAAAGCTATTAAACCGCTTGAAACTAGACGAAATGTTCATCGGAACGACCTTTAACTCATCAGCTGTACAATCAGACCAATTGATCCATTTTTAGACGACTCGCTGTGACTCCTATGTACCGTCGTCGTTTCACGAAACACAATTCAAGTTTTAAAAGAAACTCACTTTAACGGTTAAATGGTGTTCCTTGAATGGAAATGGCTCGACTATATTTTTTAAAGGAAACTAAATCTGATATTTTTCTTTTTTATTAATTTCTAATGATGAACCTCCTTTGCGTCACTATACACCACGAACGAACGGCCATTTAACTGGAAATCACTGACAAAATATTGAACTAGATGACGTTTCACAGATATTGTGGAGCGTCACCATGCGGCGACGCAATATTAATATTTCTGCATGGTGAAATTGGTGATCGTTACATTCCAAATGTTATTCCGATTATTTGACCTAGGCCTATCCAATAATCGGACTACTTGAAATCGAATCAAACAAGGAACCACGGCTACTGCAGAACATGATGCATGTATTTAAAACTCTTATTTTGGTTCCCTTCATTGATAAAAATTCCTCAGCGTAGATCCATTACAAAATTGCATAATTATTATCTTATCATCATCATCATCATATATTCGTTTAATGTGTTAACAACAGACATAACGCTGTAGGTGTACATGGAAAATAAAATACATCTAGATATTATAATATGAATTAATAATAGCTTAGTAAGAGTTCAGGAATAACATACGAGATATAAAATTTCGTGAGTCCTTGTCAGGAAGGTTAAAGTTATGTGGTCTGACCCTAAGAAAATAGGGCGTAAAATGTTGACTAGGAAACATGCATCTGAGGGAATGCATCTAAAATGCCATTCAAACTCTGGATCCTCATACATCCGCTAGCTACTTTCCCATCCAACCCAAATGTAAACGTTCCTTTTCATACCTTTCTCTTTCTTGGCCTCCAGTCTCCACTCCTCTGAAATTTTGTAATCGCCCTTTATCTCCGCTATAGCCTACCGTATGCCAGTAAACTGTTGTTTAAATTAGGCCGAATAGGCTACGGAATGAACTCCCAAACATCTCCGCCAGTAAATACGCCCATCCTCCTATCTCATCTGCCCGTCTTACCTCTCCTCCTCTTGCCCTCTCTCCTGCAGCTTTCCACTCACAACTGAAGACCAAACTCTTCAAGCTATGCTATCCTGATTCTATTCCTGCACCACTCCATGACGACCATCACCACCGGTTTCCACCGTCGGCAACGGTGCTACGGTCCGTAGCACGTACCACGTCGTACCAAAAGCTGTCTCCTCGGATTGACCTCTCCCAGATTCTGACCTGGCACCGGAACGGACCAAACAATTACCTGGCTATTATACAGACAAATTGATTTGATAGAGCGCCGTTGAGTAAACTGGTCTCCCTGGGACCCTGGTGTGGCTTTTATGTTGCGCTCAGAAATTTCGGAGATTTGCATAACATCGCATTGTTGTTTTCTCTTCCAATCCATTTGCATTTATCTTTATAAACCATGGTGCAAGAGATAGATGTTAAAAACAGAGACTAATCTACTCTGTGTACAGGTCTAAATCTTTATCAAAGGGATTGTCAGACAGAGAATAAACGCTAACCTGTTTACTAACATCAAATAGGTATAACTTTTTGAATTAGCTTGGCAATTTATAGGCCCACTGCAGACAGCAAACCCCAGTGGGTTTGCATCTTGCCCGTAGCGCATTGTTTGAGCATTGATAAACTGTGGCCTACCCCATAGTTTGCAGTGATTTCAACTGACTCTTGTGCCACGACGTGGGCCTACATCTAACCCGAATGGTGCCACTAGTGAAAACCGGCGGCGACGATGGGCCAGATTACCGGTACTATATATGGGGGGTGGCCCGATATCGCATTGGATAACACACTGGCATAGAGAGCGAGAGGTACCGAGTTCTAGTCCCGTAGGGCGGACATGGTTTGTAGGCTGCTATTAACGCCGTGTATTGCAGGCTGTCTGTTCTGTTAGTAGTTAACATATAATATATGTCTTCTTTCATTTGTGTTCTTGTGAAATTTTTTCAATTGCATAACTGTAGCCTACACTGTAGGCCTAACCTGGTTGCGGTTTGTCAACCGGATTGCTGCAATAAACGAAAATAGGCCTATTATTATTATTAATAGTGGTAGGCCTACTATATATGCGGCCGGTTACGGGCGCACCCTGTGAATGTGGATGTTTGGTGCAGTGATAAGCTTACCCTCATGTATTGGGCAATGATTATCTGGATTGTACTAGTCCCACAAAAGCGCGACAGTGGTGAACCGCTGCAGACTTGCACACGCCGGGAAACTAGTTTGAGGCCTGCAGATGACCTCGAACATTGACCACTTATGGCCCAGTATAGCAGATTGGACACGTCGAGGTCTGAGCAATGCGTCAGACTGCGATGCGTGAATAAGCTGGTGCCCTGATCATGGCTTTCGAGTGGCGCTGTAGAAGTTTGGAGATTACGATTAGCCTACGATTACGATGCTGACTGAGCCTGCCAGATCGAGCACACGTACAAAGGTTGCCCGGTATAAAGGGCTGATATGTCAGGGAAATACCCCGCGGCCTGCCACTGGTGCATGGTGAGCCGGGGGTATTTAATATTGCATCTTTATATAGATAGCACCGTGGTGTGTGACTATCTGGGAAAGCAAGAGATGTAAGCAAGCAGCCTTCCCTATAAAGTTTCTGCGATAGACTATAGGCAAACTGCTGTATATTATGTTTACAGTCATGGCCAAAGTTTTCGATCGGAAATTTTAATCAAGAAATTCACTTAAATAACAGGAATAGGCTATTTTTAGTAAATAAACATTTCAAACATTGCTTCCAGTGTCTGTGTGATATGTTATGTCACCGGCATAAGAACCCAGCAGATTTTTTGCAATGATATCCTATTATCCTTTGTTCTTAATGATGGCTCAATAATTATGCCATTGGTTTGGGTCCTAGTATTCCAGCCTACGTTATAACAGTGCCGTGTCTTAAGTGTCATCGTTACTGTCTTGGCCGCATAGCTCTTCGCTGAACAGTGTACAACACAGGTTGATCTGGTTGTTCTTTCATCCTTTATGCCCTTATTTCTACATTGCAACATGGTAGCTTCATCGAGGTCGGTCCCTAATTCGGGAACTGGCTTCCTTGCTAACTAAATGACATGAGCTTGTTCTCATTTCTGTGCCTAATTCACTAGCGGTTGAAGACCGATTTTCTGTAAAAGAGATTTGTAAGCGTACAGATGAACGCTGTTTCTAATTATAAGCGCTGGGTCTGCTTTTGACGATGTTTTGTTTTGAAAACAAGGGGATATATCCAGCGTCTATTATTATACCACAAGAACATAGCAAACTGCTGAGATTAATGATCTTCAGTGCATGCTCCCTGTCTCGGCTCGAATCAGATACAATTAGGCTCTGCTCCTATAGTTAATATTAAGTCCCAGCAGGGTTTAGCGCCTAAGTACCTCTGTGACTTAATGTGTAAGCCACTCTCAGGAATAGGCTATTTTTTTTAGTAAATAAACATTTAAACATTGCTTCCATGCAGTTGTCTGTGTGATATTTAATGTCACCAGCATAAGAACCCTGCAGCAGGTTTTTGCAATGATATCTTATTATCCTTTGTTCTTAAATGATGGCTCAATAATAATTATGCCATTGGTTTGGGTGTCTTCTGCTCATGCCTATGCAAAAACTGTGTGAAATTGTTCTAATTCGAAAACATTAAACGGTTGGTATCTGACCTTACTAGCTGCTGCTATAACCCTGATCCTGGCACCAACACGAAGTCAGCCCTTCGGTAATAGCAAGAAACGCGATCCTCCCTCCGTTTTCGGATTAATCAACTTCAATTCGCTTTGGTGGGATTCCAAAGCTTGGTAATACTGGCGATGATGGCGATGATGATGATGATGATGATGATGATGATGACGATGATGATGATGAACAATACTCAGATACCTATTACAGCCACCACTGGCGAGTTCCCGCAGACACGCAGAGCCTAAACAGCGGATTCCCATCCATAGATGATAATAGCACCACGTCCAGAGCTCCTGTACTACGCAGCGTCGAATCAGACGAGCGACGACAAAGCGGCGGTCCATCGTAGGCCTAGTGTACGTTAAGCCACCAGATAACTTAAGTGGCGGACGACATCTTTCGCAGCCGACAATTGATAGTTGAGCGTCACCGAAGTAGAATGGTTAGCATTATGCCTAATTATCATGCATCCGCTCTAATGGTGTTCTATATCCATGGGCGTAGAGCTGGTTTTCTCAAATAAATGCATTAGCGCTCTCAGAAAATGATTCCAATTGGCCCCCCTCCCAAAAACTATAATTTATGAAGGGGGATAGGCCTATATCCAGAGTCTATTATTATACGGTACCACAAGAACATAGCAGACTGAGCTGACCCAAGACAGTGCAGCCGATGCTGTTATAATGTAATTTGCTTCGCTGTTAATGGCAATCATGGTATTAGAAATAGGGTCTTACTAATAAAATTATAATAGTTTACCACAGGATAGGAACGATTTGTAAGCCTACATATAAACGCCTGGTGTTTGTCAGAAGTTTCACGATTATAATTTTACATATGTTTATCTGTTGGCACGGTTTAAAGAGTGAGGGGACCATTGGCGCATGAAGAGCAGTGTCGAGACTAGTAATAAAGCAACATTGTATTTTATGTCGCCAAAACTTCTGACGGTCTTTATGTAGTCATCGAGACTTAGACGATCGTTTTCATGTCTATGTGAATTTCATTCCTTGTTCTGATTGTCGCAATTGCAGGCTGCTTCAGTCACACCCCTACGCACCCTATTAACACCTATATAGCGCATTTCCGCAGGGTGAAAACTGCCGGGGCTGGAGTTCAATCCCCCTAGTCTTTCTTAGTGTCCCATTGTTAAGTCTTCATTGCACACCCCAACTTTACATGGATCAAAGTCTGATCCCCAGACTTTTTTCTACAATTATCATACTGCATTACCGTGTAATAGGGTTATAAACTTGCGCTTTATAAATCTTCATATACTAATAATTATTATTGGCAGCCAGTTTCCGGTTTTCTTCCCAACACATCTGCCAGGCTTTGGGCCCATCAAGAAATGTTAGGCACAAAAATGTTTCCCCAAAGAAAGTCAAGAATGGGAGGCCCGAAACCCCTCCTTTCGAACCGGGTCGTTACCCTTTTGGCCTTCAGCACATCCAGCGCCTTGTATGTACAATGTATGTAGGTGTACATGCGATATTATCAGAAATAGGTGTTTGGTTTTTCGTTGACAGCAATTCCCGGACAATGTCCGCTGCAGTCAATTGCCGTGAATTCCGTCGTTTCCGCTGGCAGGGGAGTGGCCGGCATCTCGTACAGGTGTTCCTTGAGTCTGACCGAGCTCTTCTGAAGCTCCTGGTTCGACTGCTGCTGCTGCTGCTGATTCTGCTGAGTGATTGGTCGACTCTTGAGCACAACGTGCGTCACTGTCGACTTCCGCCGCGGACAATCCGCCGAAAAGTAGTCCGACGAGTAGCCAGAAGAGAGCGCTGCTGACGTCGCAAGTGGACCTGTGGCTGCTGCGTACTGTGCCGTCTTCGTGGCATAGTCGCGGTCCGTTGGCGATACGGATGAATGGTCGCAGCTGTAGACATCTTCGTGGTAGACGAGTTCGCTTTGGGTTTTCCAGTAGACGGGTGAACTCAACTGATTGGCGGAGGCATTCGCTCGACTGTTCCTAGGAGATAACGAAATCGATGTTGACGGAGAAGAAGAGGAAGTGGAAGGAGAGAGATGATTAGGATGAGGTTAATAATTAATTATAGAAAGATTACATTTGCAGCATGTCGAAAATATTGTCTGGAGGGTAAACAGATTAGAGGAAGCAGAATGAAGAGAGGCAGAAGAGGAATAGAAAAGGAGGACGATGAGGAGAGAAGAGGAGGAAAAGGAGAAGAGGAGAAGGAGGAGAAGGAGGAGGAAGAACAAGAAGGGAGGAATTAAGAGGAGGAGGAGGAATAAGACACGATAGCTGATTGTGTGAAGAGCTCGCCTTTGTAACGCGGAGAGTACGGATTCTAGCTCCTCTGAGACAATTTCTGTGTTTAGGGACATTTAACAAGTCCTTTACTCAGAATTGCTCAGCGCTTGGTCATTAGACATTGGCGCTTAATAAATGCGTAATAATAGTACTGGTGATATATGAGGAGGAGACAGAGGAGGAGACAGAGGAGGAGACAGAGAGGAGGAGGACGAGGACGAGGACTTAAAAAGGAGGAGGCAAAGGAGGAGGAGGAGGAGGAGGAAAAGGAGGAGGCAAAGGAGGAGGAGGAGGAGGAAAAGGAGGAAAAGGAGGAGGAGGAGGAAAAGGAGGAGGCAGAAGGAGGAGGAGAAGGAAGAGAGGAAGAGGAGAAGGATTTAGGAGGAGAGAAAAGCAGAGAAAGAGGGAAAGAAGTGGAGGAAAACAAAGAAAAGCAAAAAGCATAAGAAGACGAAGAAGAAGAAGAAGAAGAAGAAGAAGAAGAAAAGAAGAAGAAGAAGAAGAAGAAGAAGAAGAAGAAGAAGAAGAAGAAGAAGAAGAAGAAGAAAAAGAAGAAGAAGAAGAAGATGAAGGAAGGAAGCGAAGGAAGAATGAAGACGAAGAAGAAGGACGGACATACAGAAGAAGAAGAAGAAGAAGAAGAAGAAGAGAAGAAGAAGAAGAAGAAGAAGAAGAAGAAGAAGAAGAAGAAGAAGAAGAAGAAGAAGAAGAAGAAGAAGAAGAAGAAGAAGAAGAAGAAGAAGAAGAAGAAGAAGAAGAAGAAGAAGAAGAAGAAGAAGAAGAAGAAGAAGAAGAAGAAGAAGAAGAAGAAGAAGAAGAAGAAGAAGAAGAAGAAGAAGAAGAAGAAGAAGAAGAAGAAGAAGAAGAAGAAGAAGAAGAAGAAGAAGAAGAAGAAGAAGAAGAAGAAGAAGAAGAAGAAGAAGAAGAAGAAGAAGAAGAAGAAGAAGAAGAAGAAGAAGAAGAAGAAGAAGAAGAAGAAGAAGAAGAAGAAGAAGAAGAAGAAGAAGAAGAAGAAGAAGAAGAAGAAGAAGAAGAAGAAGAAGAAGAAGAAGACATGCAGAGAGGCACAGGAAGAAAGGGATGAGAGGATCAAGAGAAAGAAAGAGACGAACAATAGGAGATGATGGACGTAAAGTAGGAAGAAGAAGAAGAAGAAGAAGGACGGACGAACGGACTCCTACCTTCGAATGCAGCAGGTGACAACGACCAAGAGAGTGAATCCGATGGCAACACCGATGACGATTCCAAGGCCAACGATGACAAGTACACCTGCTTATTATCATCAACAAGCATAAGACATCGTCATCATCATCGTCGTCGTCGTTATCTTCATTCTCTTACTCGTCTTTCATTCTCTTTCTACTCTTTTTGTAATCACCATCACCATCAGCAGAAGTTGAAGAAGACAAAGAGGAAGGCGACGAAGAAGAAGAAAAGGAGGAGAGGAGAAAGAGAAAGAAAGAGAGGATATGAAGAAGCTGAAGTAGAAGAAGGAGTAGGCTAACAGAAGAAAAAGACGAAGAAGAAGACGAAGAAGAATAAAAAGAGGAAGAAATAGAAGAAGACGAATAGGAAGAAGAAGAAGAATTAAAAAAGAAAAGAAAAAGAAGCAGAAGATAGCAAAAAGTACAAGAAGACGAAGACAGAGAAGAAGAATAATAAACAGAAGAAGAAGACTTGACACTCATAGTCGTCATCACAATGTATGCTTTCATCATACATCACCATCGTCGTCGTCATCATCATATCGTCGTCACATCGTCGTCATCATATTATCGTCGCTGTTGCATTCTTGTCTTTATCTTGTTGACGATAGCGTTCAAAACGTCTGAAGGCGATAAACGAGATTCTAACAAGATTACCAACACAGCAATAAACCGGAAATGTGATTAGGCTACTGTAATACAGTTCAAACCGGATATGAACAGCATTGAGTCCAGAGATAGCCTACAGAAGCCGCATTGTCCTGGTTTCCATGCAGTTGATCCAGTTAGGCCGAAAACGAAATTTGAGGTTATTATCTTATAATTAGACAACTACAGCCGGACCCTAGCAGATGTCAATTTGATCAGAAAAGAGAAGGGAATGAAGCAAACCCATACACAAGGATATCGCATCAGATCATTATCAGCTTTTTAGAAACTTCTATTGCGCCACCCTGTCTGTCGCCGTAGGGCATACATTTCGAATATTCGTTCTTATTGGAAGAAAGCGGACAACAGATGCGAGTGTTAAAATGTATTTAAGTGTCTCCCTGTCCCTATCCCTCTCCTTATGTCCCTATCATTATGCCTGTCCTTATTTATGCTCCTGTCTCTCTCCCACTCTCTGTCCCTCTCCCTCTGTCCCTATCCTTATGCTTGTGCTTACGCATGTTCCTGCATGTCTTCCTATCTTCCCCTCTCTGTCTTATCCTTATACCTCTCCTTGCGTCTGTCCCTATCTCTCTTCTTATCCCTCTCCGTCTGTCTTATAGGCCTTTGCATCAATTTTGTTAGCCTTGTCTATCCATATACTTGGACTGGAAACGAAAACTAAAGAACGCAGGAGAGGAGATAATTTTTTTTATTTGGTGGTTAAACTGTGAATGTGCTTTAAGAATAAATCCCAGGCCTCATTCCCTTCATTCTCGCCAGCATCCAGGGAGCACCAGATGACCCGATTTATGTAGCGCCTGTTGACGATGATCGTTTAATCCTCTGACGTTTGTCGTCGTATGCTGATGCATCTCGACGGAGAAACGGAGAGTCGGATTGGAAACCGGATTCGGTAACCGACCGCACGCCATCTACCGATGATCTCAGTCGACAGCTAAGCAGAGAACCAGTGCCTCGATCATCTGGTCCTCTGCTTCTTCTCTCGTTGAGCCTCAGCTGATGGTAAAACTAGACGCTTAAGCAAACAGAGACGGACAGCAGTCTGTTCAGTCCGCGAAGAGATTGGAAAGAGAGGACGACACAATTACACGGCTGAGTCGACGGATAGTGCGGCGCTGTATAAATGGCAGATGGGTGGACGGATGTCGGAAGGAATAGCGAGCACTATGTGCATTGTATCTGGTGATGCAGAAGAACAGAGATGTTAACGATAGGCACCACTGAAAGGGTGGCCTCGGCTGACGGCAAAATGATGGGGTATAAGATAGGACAGGGTTGACGTTAAGTAAAATTGAAGACAGTCTGCGCATGCGGTAAAGACCAGAGGTGCAAAAAACCAAACTCTTTTCAAAATGAAAAGTTGGTTTTTTTTGGTTTTTTGGTTTTATTTTATTTTTTATTTTTTTGTGTGTTGAGATTTCGGATCATAAAACTCATAAAAATGGCATAATACCGTTCAAAGTAATTAGATGCATATAAATTAAATTAACTAGAACAGTAGAACCATAGAATGTCATAAAACGAAGTTAACAAAGACCATACCACAATTGCCAAGAGTTGAAGAGACGACATTTTTGGCATTTATATTTTTGAAATTTGTAAAAAAAACAAAATTTACGGTTTTCTGTTTTTTTTTAACCAACAAAACCAAAAACCAAAAACCAAGCCTTTAACAGCCCTGGTAAAGACAGAGGGTGCGCATGGGTATATTTAGGGTGGTTATACGGGTCCAACCCCCGAAATAAATGCATTACTGTTATTAAAAACTAAAAATCTAGAAAAATACGATCATTTCCAATGAAACCCCATCCGAAATATTTTCGGTGCAGTTGTTGGGGAAGAAAGGAAAGGGGTTCATTCCTTTCTACTGGCCCTTCAGTCTCTCTCTGACTGAACATATGTCGCGCCTGTAGACAGTAGTCTAAGTCTTCCAACTGTTGATGACCACAAATTGCAGTTTCTAAAGGCACGACATACAGTGCAAGTCTATGGCTTAAGACTCTGCGCCTTTGAATTGGTTTTCAGTGCGAATTGCCGCATACATTTCGCCACTATAGACGAAACCCTATAGGGCTAATGCATGTATCCGTATGCTTGTGTGGCGTCGGATGTGACTGATGGTTGACCGTGCGAATGTAAATCACAGAGAGAGAAAGCACGTTGACGTATGGCTGATGTTTATTAGGTCACGATGGTACAGTACATGCAGTGATTCAGTGGCTGGGATAATGACCGAGACAGAAGTTCGACCTATAAGCCTACAGGTGGCCGGACGCTATAAATCGTAGGCCTACAGTTCGCAGTGCTCGCCAAGTCTCTCCTTCACTATCACACTAACAGAATGACCCACAAGTTATATGTCCTATCATACCCATAGTAACTATACATTGCATAGACTTGCTGTATCATGTATGGCACCAGTTAATCAGTCTACGTGTGGGTCTACCAAGTCCACTCACTATTTCTTCATTTAGAGCAAGCTGACAATAATGACTAATCAAAACTGGAACTGAGTGCAGCTGTATACCTATTATAGGCCTACACAGTACAATGTGAAAGATTCTGATTGTTAAATTGTTACCTAATGAGGGCGACTTGTTCGTTCTGTTCTGCGAGTCTTCTGCGTTACCATTCTCTGGAGGACAAAAACAATATAATATACAGCGCATTCAGTTCAAAATTCTCACACTTATGCGCAACTCTCTGCTCGGCGTACATGTAGCTCCTTCATACCTTCAGGCCTTATGCACATCGGTTTCTACACTCCCTGGTCGCTCTGCTCTGCGCTCTGCCGCCAGAGGCCTTCTGGTTGTCCCTCGCATGCGTGGTGCAACTGCTCAATCCAGAAGCTTTGCTTATGTCGGCCCCTCTACTTGGAACCATCTTCCGCATGAATTGCATCTTGAGCTCCTCAGCCTTTCTCTTCCTCTGTTTCGGAAACGCCTGAAGACTATCTTATTTGTTAGAGTCCTGAGTTGGGAGCGCCTCTGAATCTCTGAGTGGCGCTATGCAAATGTTCAATTACAATTACAATATCCGCCTACAGTTATTTATTGGACAAAACTCAGATTTTCCTTTCTCCCATTCGTCAAGCAGAAGGGCCATTTCATGTAATACAGATGTAGCATAGCAGGCGTATACGGTGTGCACGTACAGTATGTATACACGGTCAAATTACTTTGGGTCAATTTAACTTACACTTTAAATGTTATTTGCCTCATTTAGAATGCAACTACTACATTGTATCTCATGCAATGTTTTGATATATCTGCTGATGATAGACGTCATAGCACTGATGTTACTGCCTGTAACAAACTATGAAAGCCGGACTACTTATTAGAGGAACATTATTGCTCCTTCATGGTTCACCCTCTGATACCTGTTCATATTGTAGCATGTAATTACACTTGGTATCAATAGAAGGTTTTGATTTGAATGTTTTAATGTTGTGTTTGTAGGCCTATACCCTTACAGACCCTCCGTGCACCCAATGAAGCTTCACCTGAAGGGTATACACCCTTCGACAGATGATGGATCCGATAGATGAACTGTCTACCTCTGGTCATAAAATCACAGCGTCTTCCCGTTAGCTACGGACCATGAAGAAAAATACCTATAGTGTTCAGATTTTGATAACTGTAGCGATGTCACTGCGTTCAAATAATCACTCTACTTAAATTTCTCTTTTTATTATAAAATTATAGTTAATTTAATTAAAATGACACTTTTAGGATTTATAGTTCGGCACCATAGTAATAAAATGCCAAGTTATGTATACTATACAGACTATTACAGAGGCAGAATAACAGTCAATTAATTGACCTATGGACAAATTACTACAGAGAAAGATCGATACAAGCAATCAATATGGGAACGCACGAATCTACTTCGAATGAAAATCCAGAGCAGATTGATATATGAAGGGGATGAACATTAAAAGATTAAAAGATGCTATGGAGGAGTTGAAGAATCGGTCGCTGCTACGATAGGCGATACATCGAAGTCAACTCAAGGCAATCTAGTTCGATATACAGATGTATTGCAACATAGTTGAAGTCACGTATGTTCGAAAGAATATAGAGGCTTCTTATTTGAGTATAAACCGTTCAAACGATTACATTGGATACACAGCTACTAGTACACGGTGGATTCCTGTCCTTTTTGTCAACTAGAAAATGGAGTCCTAGTGTGTATCATCATTAGGGTAGTCCCTAAATCACGAATTCACGGAGATCACGGAAACCGTGAATTTCGCCGTTTGCCGTGAATTTTGCCTTTTGCCGTGATTTTCCGTGATTTTTCACATTTTCAGCACTTTTTTCTAAAAACACGTTAAAAATGGTTGCGAAACACGTCAAAAATGGCGCCGACGACAAAAAACTATTTGCTTCAGGATCTACGAGGCGTAGGCTAACTGATTTTGTTAACAAGACACACGTTGAGCACTTTCGTTGCGTTAATTAAGTAGGTCTACGTACAGGGGCGGAGACTTAGGAGGGGACAGGGGGGGACGGTCCCCCCCGAAACTTGAGGTGGGGGGACGGAGCTGCTTATATCCCCCCCCCCCAATATTTCTGAAATATTTCATGAATACAATAATAATAGCTACGAGTGACAGCTGGTTCTTATCAGCACTCAAATAATAAAGCAATTTTGTTCAGATGACATCTTAAAATGCTTCCATTACAGTGTGGAAATTCAAAAATTTTTAGATGGGGAGGGGTCATACCCCCTCCCCAAACCCCTCCCCAAACTCAAACACGACTCAAACTACATGTAAGCTACGAGTGACAGCTGGTTCCTATCAGCACTCAAATTATAGAGCAATTTTTTCAGATGACAGCTAAAAATGCTACCATTACAGTGTGGAAATTCAAAAATTTTAGATGGGGAAGGGTCACGTCCCCTCCCAAACCACTCCCCAAACTCAAACAGGACTCAAACTACATGTTAGCTACGAGTGACAGCTGGTTCCTATCAGCACTCAAATTATAGAGCAATTGTTTTCAGATGACAGCTAAAAATTCTACCATTTCAGTGTGGAAATTCAAAATTTTAGATGGGGAGGGTCACATCCCCTCCCCAAACTCAAACACGACTCAGACTACATGTAAGCTACGAGTGACAGCTGGTTCCTATCAGCACTCAAATTATAGAGCAATTTTGTCAGATGACAGCTAAAAATGCTACCATTACAGTGTGGAAATTCAAAATTTTAATTGGGGATGGGTCACATCCCCTCCCCAAACCCCTCCCCCAAACTCAAACACGACTCAAACTACATGTAAGCTAAGTGACAGCTGTTCCTATCAGCACTCAAATTATAGACTTTTTTCAGATGACAGCTAAAAATTCTACCATTTCAGTGTGGAAATTCCAAAATTTTAGATGGGGAGGGGTCACATCACTCCCCCCAAACTCAAACACAGAGACTACATGTAAGCTCGAGATAGCTGGTTCCTATCAGCACTCAAATTATAGAGCAATTTTTTCAGATGACAGCTAAAAATGCTACCATTACAGTGTGAAATTCAAAATTTTAATTAGGGGATGGGTCACATCCCTCCCCAAACCCCTCCCAAAACTCAAAACACGACTCAAACTACATGTAAGCTACGAGTGACAGCTGGTTCCTATCAGCACTTACATTATAGAGCAATTTTTTCAGAGGACAGCTTAAAATGCTACCATTACAGTGGGGAAATTCAAAAAGAGGGGAGGGGTACATCCCCTCCCCAAACCCCTCCCCTGCTCGGCGCTGTGCGGCCGATCGCCCTTCGGCCGCTCCTTCACTCGACCCCCAAACCCAAGACCAAGTCTCCGCCTATGTAGCACAGCGTTGTTAAACCGGCCAATACTATAGTAAGATTTGGTTTTTTATAAAGTTCTCATAGAGTAGACTCAGACTACCAAGAATGATGGCTATTAAGGATAAGCCTATATATTCTCTATTTACGATCAATGAATAAGTGACTTATACTGACAATTGACAAACTATATATTAGACAGGCTTTAAAAAACAGGCAATCACTGTAATTTCATTGATAACTGTGTCTGTGACCACTGTTTAGTTTGAAGTTAAAATAGAGTCCTATAGCGGATATCATCATCGTCGTCTGAACAAACATCGAAAACAACAACGTGTTCTCTCTGTCTCTGTCTGAATAAACATCGAAAACAACAAGGTCTGTCTGTCTGTCTGTCTGTCTGTCTCTCTGTCTGTCTCTCTGTCGATATACGTTCGGCGGGGACCATTACCATCCAGCCACGCCGTTGCAGATCTGACGATCATACTTGTGCACATGATGCTTCGGATCTCGTATCAACGAAGCTGCCTATAATCTGGAATCTCATCTGGAATCGTCATGATGAGATTCGCTTCTGTCTGGAGTTCCACAGCTATATATAACGATCGACCTATGCATTGGATTCAACTGCGTCCCTGCGACATTGAAGTTCATCGAACCAGGATCACAGATTTAAAATATCACTTGAACCTATCTCACACTCTTTTCTTTTTCTTATAACTTACTAATGCATTTAACCTGTATGTGCTGAGCTGCGGTCTAATAATAATAATAATAATAATAATAATAATAATAATAATAATAATAATAATAATAATAATAATAATAATAATAATAATAATAATATAATATCTTTTCTTTAATAAGCGCCTGCAAACGCACTGCGCTGTACATTTACATATTATGCAATTGAAGCAATCTTAACTACTAACAGAACAGACAGCCTGCAATACACGGCGCTAATAGCAGCCGACAAAGCATGTCCGCCCTACGGGACTCGAACTCGGTACCTCTCGCTCTCCACGCCAGTGTGTTATCCAATGCGCTATCGGGTCCTCCTGATTGGTTCTAATAAACGAATATAGTAATAATACATGTTGTGCAGATAATATGCATAGACAAACCTTGGTTGTTGACGAGGGGTGAGTCGCATGATCCGACCTGACCGACCCAGGAGGATCCAGTGCAGCGCAACCGGTAGATCTGATCGGAATGGAGACATCGAATGACCAGCTCACCCTCTCCTCCCTCTCCGTCTCCAGCCTCTCGGTCGGCGCGAGAATTCGTCGGAGGTTGAATTGTGGGACATCCGAAAGCTACAGCAGTAGAAAGCAACGACATTTCATTCATTTATAATTCATTCATTCATTCAGAGGACTTATATAGCGCCCCTTCAAGATCACCTACTCAGAGGCGCTCCCATCCCAACTCCGGCGATAAAGAACATGTTTTCAGATTCTTGTAAAAGGTGTATGCAGAGTCTCAAGCTAAAGGAACACGCAGGTCTGAAGGAAGATTATTCCACGTGGTCGACCCAACGTACTACAGTATACTATAGGAAAGAGTCAGTGGAGAAACGATGACGCACGATGTTCCCAAAGCAGTTCATGCACAACAGGTGTTCCAAGACAATGACTATGATTCAGACGAGTTCAGGTAGCATAAGGACAGACATTGCAAGGTAAGATAAGGTAACACAGAGGGCAAATGCAGGAGAAGTGGAACCGGGTAAAGCATTGCATATACGCAAGTAGTTAAAGGACAGTAACTATATGAGCCCAGTTTACACTACTGCATGTATGAGCATCTTTTAACTACTTACGCAGCAGTTCGCCACTACGTAAATTTACTCTATTCTTTTGGATGTTGACCTAATAATTACGGATTGGTTTTGGTGCGCCATCGGTTGATGCTTTAGACACCGGCGCAATAGAAGTTATAATTACATTTACTTTGCATGGCGAGTATAGGGGCCACTGACTGCATTCAGCATGTTAGATTTGGCATGGCCTTCTAAAGCACTGGTGGACAAATACATTTACCATTGTCATTCTGTCAGGACCTTGATGCAATTTGATTTAATTTTTCGTGATATTTATGGCCTCAAAACGTTATGGGGCCCTACGCCGTGGCTCAGTTGGCTTATGCGTTAACTCGGCCCTGGACAAATACATGCCTTGGTAGCGGATGAGGAAATGAACCGCACTCGAGTGACTCGTGTAGAGGGTGATCTGGACGACGTTGCCCTCCGTCAGATACCCTGCGCTGTTGCTATGCGCCTCTCCTCCCATCGGTTTCTTCGTCGCAAATGTTCGCCTCGGTTCCGATCGACTGCACCCCGTCAGGTCCTTCAGCACGGCCCCGTCACGGATCGAAGCGTATCGGTAGCAGACGGAGGACGCACCTCCGTCGGCCCAGGACGGGGATGAGGAGCTGGGAGCTGATGAACCACCAGCAGCAGCATCTGAGGATGAGGAGGAGGAGGAGAAATCCAGGAGGGTGAGATTGATCCGTTGTCCTGGTTCCGCTTCCAGTCTCCATGGACAGTTGAGTGAGCCACACGGACCCCCTCCAGATGCCATTCCAACTCCACCGGAAAGGTATCCTCCGTCGACGGATGACAGGCGAATTGTCTCCGTCCTCTGGCAGAAGCTCGGCCGACACTGAGTGACTGAAAACGTAGAAGAACAAAAAAGGAGCTAGATAACTCGCATATGCTCATTTACTTAGTATGTAAGTTATTTCTGGATTGTCGCATTTGTGCAATTAAATGCTAGGTTAATGCTGCTACACCTCTGAATCTCTGAGTGGCGCTATACAAATGTTCAATTACAATTACAATTACAATTACAGTGTAGTCATCTATTGTTACTGCCATGTTATCTATTAATGCAGATGCAGTTTTCTCTTGTAACTGTTGTACAAAAATGCACAGTGCGCGAATGTACATATAAGACTTACAGTGCATGCTCATTGTGCAAATGCACAATGTAGAAATACGCATGTAAAATGTACAAATGTATGCAGTGAACACATGTAGATGTACACTGTTCAGTCACAGTACAAGTAAACCATGTACAAAAAAGACATTATACATTGTAAAACTGGTCACTGTAAAAATGCACATAATTATAAAACGTACAGTATGCAACTGCTCAGCGCACAAAAGTACATGTAAAATGTACAATGTACGAATACACAGTGCATAAATGTAAATCTCAATGTACGCTGCACAATGTTCGCGGCGCCTCTGAGCAAGAGGATGCTGGCTCGCATCCCGATCGTGACAATATATCAGCGCTGTGGTAGGTCGGTATAGTTGGGGGTTAGCATCCTCCGCAACGGAGGACAGACGACCTAAGACGACAGCGCCTCCTTCGCAGACGGGTAACGGTTCTGCAGAAGGATCTCACCCGATAAATTTATTGAAAAATGAGGGAGTCGAAGCAACACAGTCGCTATAGTATAAGCGAATACATAAATGTATGTAATACAAACATCGTACACAAGAGTTAGCATAGAGTATAGACGTTTGTCTGAAACTCTTAAAACGTTTTCCAATCTCCTGTCCCACTTAATCGACAATTGTTATCCAGCCGTTTCAATTATGGGACCTTCTCCAGGCTGTGTGCAACCCAAAGTTTAGTGGATTTAGGTCAACTTCCACTGTTCTTGTCCATGTGTGGAGAGTACGCCAAGCAGATCTTTTCCAGCTTTTATGAGGACCGGAAATTGCTCGCAAAGCTCTGGAATGGTCCTAGTCACCATCGCAGCGCACTATGTTTCCAAACAGCCGGAGTCTACTATAGCTTGAATCATCTCTGACACTGGGGTGTGCATCGTGCAGTGCACATGGTATGCTTCCGTGTTGGTGACATGCGCTGTGTAGGGAATGCGCGATATCTTTCTGAGTCACAACCGTTGGAAGGCACCGAACTTCGTCTCCAGAACATTGGTAAGCGTATACACTATACAGGTCTCAGCTCCACACAGGAGGGTACGAGAATACGTAGACAGGGTAACGATTGTAGGCCTATTAAAAACAAAACGAATACGGAGACATGGTAACAATTGTATTCAAACAACAGAGAATGCGTAGATATGGTAACGATTGTCCCATTCAAACAAAGAGAATACCTAGATATGGTAACGATTGTTTTCCGAAACAAAGACAATACATAACCTTCTCGATTGCTGCAAACGAGAAGAATACGAGGAGACTTGGTAACGATTGTATTCAAACAATGAGAAATACATAGACATAGTCAAGACTGTTTTCGGACAATGACAACACGTTGATATGGTTACGATTGTTTCAAACAGAATAATACGTGGGCCTAGGCCCTATAAACGGTCATTATTGTCTTCAAACAAAGATAACACGTTGATTTGGTTACGATTGTCTTCAAAATAATAATACGTAGAAATGGTTACGATTGTATTGAAACAAAGAGAATATGTAGATATGGTAGCCATTGTTTGAAACAGAATAATACGCAGAAATGGCAACGATTGTCTTCAAGCAAAGAAAATAAGTAGATATAGTCACGATTGTCTTCAAGCAAAGAGATAGCCTACCGTACGTTGATATGGTTACGATTGTTTCCAAACAGAATAATACGTAGAAATAGTCACGATTGTTTTCAAACAAAGATAACACGTTGATATGGTTACGATTGTGTTCAAACGTAGACATGGTAACGATTACCATTATACAGAATAATAAAATGGATTCGATTGTTTTCAAACAAAGAGTATTCGTAGATATAGTGACGATTGTTTTTGCACAGAGAGAACACGTTGATATGGTTACGATTGCTTCAAACAGAATAATACGTAGCCATGGTAACGATTACCATTTGAACAGACGAACACGCAGATCTTTTGCGATTGTCAAGTAAACAGAAGAATAGGTTCTACGTAATAGGCCCTACGTGGCTACGATTGCCTTCAAACTACAGAATACGTAGGGCTACCATAGATTTGGTTAGGACCTACGATAATCATTCAAAGAGAAGAATACATAGATATTGTTGCGATTCTTATGAAACAAAGAGAATACGTAGAGAGGCCTATCTGCGATTGTCCCCCCCCTCCAAAATCGGGCGCGAAGGAAATTCGCCCCCCCCGGGAGGGGTTGGAATTGTGGGACATCCGAAAGCTACAGCAGCAGAAAAAGCAACGACAACATAAGGAAAGGCATTGCGAGGTAAGATAAGATAACATAGAGGGCAACTGCAGGAGAAGTGGAATCGGCCCACCGGGTAAGGCGTAATAGCACTGCATAAAATTATAAGCAAGCAGTTAAAGGACTGTAGCTATGAGCCCAGTTTTACCCTACTGTCTGTTTGAACCCAGTTTGACCCTACTGTATGTATACGAGCCTCCTTTAACTACTGACGCTACAGTTCACTACATAAATTTACTCCGATCTTCTGGGTGTTGAACTGATTACGAACTGGTTTTGGTACGCCATTGTTTGATGTCCTATGCTTTAGGCACAGACGCAATAGAAGTTATAATTACATTTACCTTGTATGGCGAGTATATGGGCCACTGACTGCATTCAATATGTTAGATTTGATATGGCCTTCTAAGGACCTGGTGGATAAATACATGCCTTGGTATCGGATGAGGAAGTGGACAGCACTCGAGTGACTCGTGTAGAGGGTGATCTGGACGACGTTGCCCTCCGTCAGATACCCTGCGCTGTTGCTATGCGCCTCTCCCATCGGCTTCTTCGTCGCAAATGTTCGCCTCGGTTCCGATCGACTGCACCCCGTCAGGTCCTTCAGCACGGCCCCGTCACGGATCGACGCGTATCGGTAGCAGACGGAGGACGCACCTCCGTCGGCCCATGATGGAGATGAGGAGCTGGGGGCTGATGCACCAGCAGCAGCATCTGGGGAGGATGAGGAGGAGGAGGAGAAATCCAGGAGGGTGAGATTGATCCGTTGTCCTGGTTCCGCTTCCAGTCTCCAAGGGCAGTTGAGTGAGCCACACGGACCCCCTCCAGATGCCATTCCAACTCCACCGGAAAGGTATCCTCCGTCGACAGATGACAGGCGAATTGTCTCCGTCCTCTGGCAGAAGCTCGGCCGACACTGAGTGACTGAAAACGTAGAAGAACAAAAAAGGAGCTAGATAACTCGCTTTTGTTCTTTTTCTTAGTATATAAGTTATTGCTGGATTTTGTCGCGTTGTGCAATTAATTGCTGGGTTAATGCTATTGTAGTCATCTATTGTTACTGTCACTACCATGTTATATATATATGTTATTGCAGTTATCTATTAATACCGATGAGTTATCTCTTGTCACTGTTGTACAAGTACAGAGTGTACTAATGTACATGTACAGTTTTCATTGTGCAAATGCAGTGTACAAGTACATGTGTTAAATGTAAAATGTACAATGTATAAGTGAAAACATGTAGACGTACACTGCTCAGTGTACAAGTAAAGTAGTAAACTATATATGTAGGCATGCAAACAATGTACATTTTTCGAAAGCGCATTAAACATTGCAAAACTGTTCACTGTAGAAATGTAAATATGAAATTTACATTATGCAACTGTTGTAAAATGTTAAATGTACAATGTACGAATACACAGTGCATAAACGTAAATCACAATGTGCACGACACAATGCGCCTCTGTGCAAGAGGATGATGCGTCGCATCCCGATCATGACAATATATCAGCGCTGTGGTAGGTCTACAGTTGGGGGCTAGCATCCTCCACAACCGAGGACAGACGACCTAAGACGACAGCGCCTCCTTCGCAGACGGGCAACGATTCTGCAGGAGGATCTCACCTGATAAATTTATTGAAAAATGAGGGAGTCGAGGTAACCCAGTCGCTATAGTATAAGCGAATACATAAATGTATGTAATACAAACATCGTACACAAGAGTTAGCATAGAGTATAATACGTTTGTCTGAAAGCCTTAAAACCTTTTCCGATCTCCTGTCCCATTTAATCGACCGTTGTTAAATTCCTTCTTGAGCTCCTCAGCCTTTCTCTTCCTCTGTTTCGGAAACGTCTGAAGACAATCTTATTTGTTAGAGACCTGGGTCGGGAGCGCTTCTGAAACTCTGAGTGGCGTTATACAAATATTCAATTACAAAGAGAATATCCTATACGTTGATACGGTTAAGATTGTTTCCAAACATAATAATACGTAGAAATGGTATAGATTGTCTTCAAACAAAGAGTATACGTAGATATAGTGACGATTGTTTTCAAAAAAGAGATCACGTTGATATGGTTACGATTCTCTTCAAACAGAAGATTACGTAGGGACGGTAACGATTACCATTAAACAGAAGAATACGTAGATATTGTTGCGATTGTCTTCAAACAAAGAGAATACGTAGATAATTATAGTCACGATTGTTTTTGGACAAAGAGAACGCGTTGATATGGTTACGATTGTTTCAAACAGAATAATACGTAGACATGGTAACGATTAAACAGACGAACACGTAGATTTTTTGTGATTGTCAAGAAAACAGAAGAATGCGTATATATGGATACGATTGTCCCATTTAAACAGAAGAATAGGTTCTACGTATGCCGAGACAGTGAGGTCCGAGACCGAGACATCAAAAAACCTATCTCGAGACGTCTCGAGATCGAGACAGTGTTTCGAGGCAATCCAAGTCTGCAAATGGTATATTTTATTTTCGTAAAAAGTGCATAAATTGTGAATTAAGTGTTCCGAAATTTTAAGCCAGATTTCCTAATTATAAGCTAATTGAAAATATTAATAAGTCCGTTCCTGACAACTGGTTCCTTTCTTGGTCGAAGTCACAGGTTACGATTGTCATCCCAAAGGATAGGTCTACGTATAGTTTTTTACGATTGTCTTCAAACATAGACAACACGTAGTTGTTGCCTAGTTACGATTGTCATTCAAACAGAAGTATAACCTAGGTCTACGTAAATTCATTGTTACGATTGTCATTCAAACAGATACAGATATAGCTACGATTGTTTTCACACAAAGAGAATACGTAGACATGGTAACGATTGTCTTCAAACAGAAGAATACGTAGACAATGTAACGATTGTCATTCCAAAGGATAGGCCGATCTGAGTTTGCATTACATTTGCAATGTAATGATTGTCTTCAAACAAAGAGAATAAATAAATATGGCTACTATGGCAACCAACACAAACTAACTTTAGGCGCCTAACTTTAGGCCTACTCCTACAGCCCTACAAGCTTAGATAGTTACCGCGTGCCTGTTTTAAGATACGTATGTTTGTTGGCAATGACCATGACCTATTTTAAAATACATGCATGTTGATATGTACGAATGATGTAACAAATTCCGCAAATTACAAAACAGTTTATCAAGCTGAAAGAGAATCATAAACAACGGCCATATTTTTAGTAGTTTGAACCTAGCATGACCTTTCAACAACTGTGACCTCGTGACCTACTTTTAAGACACGTGTACTTGGTGGCGAGATATGCAGTGAGGTCCATCGGGCAGTTGTGATTGCCATGGAGCGCCGTCACGGAGAAGGAGCAGCGCCTCCTGGCGGAGCAGAACCGACCGACGACCGGAAGTACGTTGACACCGCAGTCGAGGAATCCAAAGTCCCTCTGGATGCACCTGCCGAGGCGCATGCGTCCGTAGAAAGCCTCCGTCATCAACAGGACCTCGTCTGGTCCAGCGCATTCAGCCTGGAAGATCTCCCACTGACAGAACTCCTCGCCTTCCGCCGCTGATGCCACTGAAACACCGCACCACACGATGAAATTAACGTTAGAGATTGACCTCCCCACAGCATACCCACACAATTCTCTCACTCACTCTGTCTCTATCTCTGTCTCTGTCTGTCTCTGTCTCTGTCTGTGTCTCTCTGTCTGTGTTAGTGTCTGTCTGTGTCTGTCTATGTCTGTCTGTCTGTCTGTCTCTGTCTCTGCCTATCTATCTATCTATCTGTCTATCTATCTATCTATCTATCTATCTATCTATCTATCTATCTATCTATCTATCTATCTATCTATCTATCTGTCTATCTATCTATCTATCTATCTATATATCTATCTATCTATCTATCTATCTATCTATCTATCTTATCACTCTCCCACTCTGTTCTCTCTCATCCCTCTCTCACCTTTCACCCTATATCACACTCCTCCATCTCCCTCTCCCTCACTCTCTTTTCCCTGTCTCTCTCTCTCTGTACTCTCCCTCCCTCTACCCTGTCTCTCTCTCTCTGTCTCTCTATCTGTCTTTGTGTCTCTATTTCTCTCCCCTGTCTATCTGAGTATCTCCGTGTCTCTGTCTATCTCTCTCGCTCTCTCTCCATTCGTATCTCACAACAGTAAAGGAGACTTGTTAATGGAGGATTATTATAAGACGTTAAGTGAAGGCGTCATATCAATTTCAATGCATGATCTACGAAAGTATGTATGTGCGTGAATATTTATACAGCGGCTTGCAGTACTTCTGAAAACGCCAGAACAGTCTCAAAGACTCAAACATGATGAGCTGTTGTTTCCTTTCACGCGTACCTCTATTATGCAGCGTCGAGCTTTTTCTGTCGTTGATCAGACTGTTTGGAATGGGTCCCTCTGGAGTTGCGACTCCTACCTAGGGATCTTTCTGACACATTTTATAACAGCTTAAAATCTGTTCTTTTCCACTGGGATTGGGTCGGGAGGGTTCTGAGGAGAAATCGTGAAGGGTCGCTTTGCAGATTTTCTGAATGAATGAATGAAATACCTACTTATTTTCGCGACATGCATACATATTTGACAGGCACGGAACTTAAACATGCACCGTGTCACACATATATACACACACACACGTACCCACACACGCACGCACACACATACACACGCACACACACACACATACACACACATACACACACACACACACACCCTCCCCCACACACACGCACGCACACACATCCATTACACACACACACGCACACACACACACACACACACACACACACTGTCCATATGCAATCGCATGCACCTGCAATGTCGTTGGCATCCACAGTTTAACGGCAGCTTATGACAACATAGGCCGTTGCCGCCGACAAAGATTATTATTGGCATATTACAGCTCACGTTAATGCGACTCTTGTAGTCTTAGCTGAGTTTGCATTACGTGTTGAGCTGCGACGCTGACGGATGAAAGAGTGATTGAGTGATGGAGAGTTTCATCTTCATCATCATCGTCAGCTGCTGCAGCTGAAGTACCTGGAGTCGGTCGGACAGGTCACCCCCGTCGATAACAATTAGTCATTTGATAGCATTAGATGGACTGATCTCACCCGACAACACCTATGAGGACAGGATGCTTCATTAATGCCGGGCCGTGCTGACCTCCCTCTGATGGAGGATCGACGTCAACTGGTGACAAGACTAGAGCCTCTCCAATCTGTCATCTTCAGGCTAAATAAATCTAACTATAATAAGACGTCCTTAATAGAACCATCAAGGATATCCTCTCCATTCTATAATTCGATGAGAAAATCCTCAACATAGAATGAAAATCCCTCTATTCAATAGAGATCGGCACAAAACGAATAGCTTTGCTTCCGAAAATGATATGTAATCTACTAAAAATGATGCAGAGCACATTTACGCGAGAAAAATAGCAGCTGTTTTTTTAACATCAATATTAATTGGACCGACGATGTTTTTGCATACATTGAGTAATGCAGCTATAACGAGTACACTGACCACACACTGTCGGTGGGAAAATGAGACGGCGAAGGAGGGAAGTAGATAACTGGTCACACGCTGTCGTAGGCCGAGCCTAAGTAAATGAGGTGGCTAACACGTCATATCCAGGGCTAGGTTAAGGG
>JACEVL010006418.1:867500-887500 GCA_020284085.1 Aporrectodea caliginosa
CTTCAGTCTCTCTCTTATCCTCCTCTACTAAACTAACAGGTGATACCTGCCTCCCTTGGCCTAACGTCCTTTTTATTCCCCTCTCGTACTCTCTTTTAATTCATCGCCTATTCCTGCCGCCTCCCATCCCTAACACTTCCACCGAGTCCTCCCCGCATCTTTTCCATCATCCAGTCCTTCACCCTTCCTTCCGGCTTACGGCTTCCTGCGACCAATCAAGATTAGACCTTGATTTCTCAAGAGACTTAGAGCCACGAGGTCTGCGCATTAAGCGCTGCCGTGCAGTCTCAACCGCTCACAGCCGATCGGGAATTAGTCGTCAGCATTCAGCGGCTGTGGCCCTAGCATTCGCAGCTATATCCGTGCTTCGTTCGCGTATAAGTCGCGACTTATACTGCGGAATATTATTAACTGTGGCGGTCAAATCCCAGCAGTTGCGCGGCGCTTCTAATCACAGCGTCGCTGACCCTTCTAATCCTCGCATTTTGAAGACGGACCTCGTCATAAATATCCCTCGAGATAATTATTTCTGACCGACTACTTTGCTCGGTAAGGTGCAAATTGCATCAGCCACGCATTTATCAATTTAGGCAACTGTATTTTGAAGACATACGATAAGGTAAGATAGGAGGGTATGGTCAGGTGAGGTGAAGTCATGTAATGTTAGGTCAGGGAAGGTACGGTCAGGGATGAGTAGGTATGGTAGGCATGGGCGTATTTAGGGGTGGTTTTACGGGTTCAAACCACAGAAATAAAGGCAATACTGTTGTTAAAAACTAAATATAGAGAAAAATACGACCATTTCCAATGGAAACCCCCGAAAATTTAAACCCCCCTCCGAAATTTTTTCATGGCTACGCCCCTGGTAGTAGGTAAGGTACAGGCAGGTCAGAGAAAGTCAAGGGGCGAGTAGGGCAAAAATGATAACGTTTTCTAACCAAACTTATTAAGGTAAGCAATTAAGACAAAGCATGGTGAGTAAAGATGTACAATTCTAAGGTGACAATTAAAGTGACGTAACATAAGGTAACGTAAGGAAAATGAATTGGAGCTGTAAGATCAGATAAGATAAAAAAATCAGGTAAGTTGAGTAACATTAATACTTTAACTACAGATCAAATTCAGTTGTCCGAGTCTAGTGGGAACATTGTCGATTCCATCGCAGGATAATTATGTTTCTAAAAAGAACTGACTTTTGCAGAGTGCGGAGTGTAAATCATCTGTAATGAGTGTCTCTAAAGTTGTGATTGCTAAAAAACAGGTGTTTGTTGTATCCCAGACAATCAGTTGTTCAAGTATGTACTGTTACTATAAAATTGCAGGACATGTTCGTTCTGAGTGCGGCAGAGCAGGTGGTTCAGTGCTAAGGAAACGGAACGTGCGTTTTGATTTACAAGTGGCAGTGTTGGAAAGAAAGCATTCTAACTTGCTCTTGGAGACAGCTAATCTACACACACACACACACACACACACACACACACACACACACACACACACACACACACACACACACACACACACACACACACACACACACACACACACACACTCATGCATACTTGATGGTTTTGAAGGCATATTTGCAAAATCTTGTATGTTTAAGAATCAATGAATAATTATATATGAACATTTAATTTTATGCAATGGGAAAATCTTTTCGGGTAAAATAAGTTGAAATGCTACATAAGTGGTAAACTACAACTACTATTATTAGACAGCAATACGAGTTAATTTGCTCAATAAGAGAACTCTATGCTATTCCTTCCAGACGTATTCTTCAGAGATTTGTGTTTCAATAGGCGTTCAGATGTAGTCAATGCCTAATTAATATTCTAAAAATGTCTTTGCCATAAATAGACAGTTTATAATTAGCTGTTTATGATAACCATCAGTGGAGAGCAGTGCCTGGGGGAATTGGTTCTCTCAATTGTGAGCAACACATAAAAGTAAGACTTTTTGATTTCGAACGAAGACAAATGGGGTCAGACACAAACATTACCATTGGGGCATACAACCCCTGCATGCGTATACCCGTCTGTATGCGTGCTTATACGTGTGCCTGCTTCTGTGTGTGCTTCTCTATATGTACCTATGTATATGCCATTCTGTAGCGACCGTATTTTGAAGACGCTGGTCATTCATCATTGAATTTATCGGGTGAGATCATTCACCACCGCTGCAAAAGACATGCAATGGGATGGGTAATAGTTTCGCCTGGGGCGTCAATCAGAGGCTGACCCCCAGGGACGAAGCAATATTTTGAGAAGAGCCCGACAATTGGTCGGACGCGGCAATATCTCAGCTACAAAATCGGTTAAGGAAGCTATTCTTCTCTGGGGACCGACGAAAGTGAGTTCTTTCTCTTCGGCCAGCTATCTCTTCGATGCGCGTTTTACTATTCTATACTATACTGACGCTACATGAGTGATGGAGGCAAGCGGTGTGCTGTTGCTGCAGCGAAAAATCTTTAAATTAAAGCTTCTTTTAGCTTGAAAAAGTAAGAAACATGTAAAGAACTCCGCCACTGCTCGCACTTTGGCAGTGCCAGTCCCAAGCCTGGATAAAGGAGGAGGGCGACCCTAATGATCTTTGCTATCGCACAGTATCGTTAAACTGAAACTACTACAAACATGTAAAGGATAACTACGGATAACTGTAGGCCCTATTATGTTTTCAGCTTCCAACGCTTCGCTCATAGCTTTGCCGCGGACCTCACTGACGGCTTCGTCCCTGACCATACCTTGCCGAGTCCCCCTCCCATTCTTACAATAGATCAACGTCTCTGATTTTACACTCCGTTACTTCAGTCTTCTGGAGGTGCCAGTCTCCAGCCTGCATACAGGAGGAGGGCGACGTTAACGACATTGGCTACCATAAGATGTCGTTAAACACTGGAAACTACCAATCAATCAATCAATCATTCAAATCAATCAATCAATCAATCCACCAATCAATCAATCAATCAATATTCGTTTTATTCGAAGTGTTCAAGCTGACACAGCCGCAACTTTAATTACACTAGGTTAGACCAGAATAGCGCCAGTCGTGGCGCTACAACAGGGCAAGCCAGGGCAAATGCCCTTGTAAAAAAGCCTTTGCCCTGGTGGTTGCCCTGAAAATAAAGCTGCCAGAATTTTTGCCCTGCCGAGAATTTAAATCGCCCCTGCGCTGGTTACTTGTATTACTGCCCTGGCTATGCTCTGGTTACAAAAAAGTCTGACGCCACCACTGACTAGAGCGTCAGATTGTCTACCATTATCAGGTGGAGAGACCCACTCGGACCCTCAGGCCGCCGACCATCAGACAATAGCTAACACGCACAATTATTAATACTGGGTCTGATTTTCGCATTTATTGAAGTAGTTCATTTTTAAAACGTCCTTTGCAATTGCATAGCCTACGGAAATATGAATGGTGCTGGGCTGTATGCTTAGACAAAGGACGGAACACGCACTGACGTACACAATGGAACTGAACGAATCGCTTGGGTCATTGTTCTACGGATTGAAATGCGCAATATTGCGTTGCTGTTCGATCATTCTCTGAGGTCGCACAACCGTCCATCCATCGTACAATGGATGATCATATTTAGACAATGCCTCGGATGATGCTCCTTCTGTTGCTGCAGCTGATGACTGCCATGTTTTAACTGGAATCAAACTGTCGCCACGTCGTCTGGACGCCGTGGGTGGTCGGTCGGTGCCTTCCTTTGATCTTCCGATTGGCCTCATTCGATTACCGGACGCCGATTACGACACGATACCCGCCGAGTAGTCGACCGACCGACCGACCGACCGACCGACCGACGCTCGGTTCGTCCGGACGCCACCGGAAACGAAAAAAGATGGCCGACCGTAGCTTACACGCACCTAGAGGCGCAACATAAATTGTTCGCTGCATTATTTATCGACGTGTCGTCGATAGTCGGCGCTGTTGCCGTGAAACATCGCCGAGGCTCCAGAGACAGACAGACGTATACACACAGAGGGATAGATGTAGAGACATACAATGAGACAGAGACGGTGACAAGATATGGCCGGGATTTAAGTGGGTGCGGTTGTGTATAATATATATATATTATATATGAGTATATATATATATTATATATATATATATATATATATATTATATATATACGTGCATGGCTGTCTGCGTGTCTCTGTGAGTGCGTGTGTAGATTCTGTTTGCATGTTTGTTTGTGTGCTTGTGTTTGTATACATCTTTGTATGTGTACAACGCCAGCACGCCCATATGGGTTCAATGAACGTATTTAGGGGCTAATGGGCATGAGCTACCCTCTATCAAAACCATTAAATGGGTTTGCTATAGGTAATTTGATATGGGTTTGATAAATTTTAGGATTAAGGTCAGCAGACCACTAGCTGATACAGACTTTCCTTGGCGACAAGTAGGCTTATGGACATGGGCAACTATCTGGGCCTAAGGTCAGACACCCAATACAGTCCTCATCCTCGCCGTCTATTCTTCTCACCGACAGTGTATGGTCGGTGTAGTCATTGTGGCTGAGTTGGCTAGAGGGCGCAGGTGGAGAAGAAATCCCGTTACAAATTTCGACCTAGGCGGGGTTTGAACCCCCGCCCTCTTTGACACTAGCGACTAGACTATCCCGCACTCCGGAACTGCTTATATAGTCCCATAATATTGCCCTTATAAGGCCCACTTGAGGCCCATCTGAGTATATGATGGCTGGGGTGTGTGTATGTGAGTGTGTGTGGCTGCAGCGTGACTGCATCTTCCATCATGTCTTAATCTGACGGGGGTCGATGACCCACCATCGAAACGACGTCGACGCCATTCGCTCCATGAGGGGGAGGCAGGGACGACAAATAATGCACGCAGACAGACAGACATATATAGACGGACAGACAGGCAGATACAGACGGACAGACAGACAGATACAGACGGACACACAGGCAGATATAGACAGACAGACAGATACAGACGGACAGACAGACAGATACAGACGGACAGACAGGCAGATATAGACGGACAGACAGGCAGACAGATATAGACTGACAGACAGGCAGACAGATATAGACGGACAGAAAGGCAGATATAGACGGACAGACAGGCAGATATAGACGGACAGACAGGCAGATATATAGACTGACAGACAGACAAACTGAAGCATGTATGGAAGAGCGAATGAAGGAGCGGAGCGGAAGTGAAGAGGAATTGGTACTGCTATTTTACAACCAGGGAACTGCCGCCATAAACCTTCAGCTGAGCGCCACTCTGCGGTTGCCTGCGTCCCTATGTCTCTTTGTGAGCACCTGCGACTCTGCCTCGTGTCTCTCTCTCGAGCTATTAATATTCCCTGTGCGTATGCGTGTTTATGTGTCTGTCCTGGTGCCTCTGTCTTGTTGTGTATGCGTGTGCCACATGCGTACGTGTGAGTCTCTGTAATCGATAGGTTACGTGTCTGTGTGCTTCCGTCTGTCCATATGTCTCTGCCTTATGTTGCAATATTAACGAGAAATTAATGTCGAATGATCTGAGGCTGACCTTAAATCATAAATGCGACGTTGCTACGCAACCGGTTCATTTTGCAACGCAGCGGTGGCCGCCAAATGGGGAAGAATCACTCCCTCTCGATTACTACGTATCACTACCAAAGTGCATATCACTTCCAGAATAGCCGACGTATCACTTTCGAATTACGTATCACTACCAAAGTGCATATCACTTCCAGATCTCGAGTAGCCTACATATCACTTTCAAATTACGTATCACTACCAAAGTGCATATCGCTTCCAGAGTACGTATCACTTTCGAATTACGTATCGCTACCAAAGTACGTATCACTTGCAAAGTACATATCACTACCAAAGTGCATATCACTTCCAGAGTACGTATCACTTCCGAATTACGTATTCCTACCAAAGTACGTATCACTTTCGAATTACGTATCGCTACCAAGGTACGTATCACTTGCAAAGTAGGCTACTTATGGCATCCAAAGCACCAATCACTACTAGAAAGCCACTCGTTACAGGAGTACATGTGACTGTCAATATACTTGTCACTACCAAAGCACTTATCATCACCAAAGCGCACATTGCTATCAGCGATAGTTTCTCGCTTACTGAACCCCAATCATCAATCCCAATGCAACAGTTATTAGGGTGTGAACAAGTCGTCTTGTTTCACCATGCTCACTCCCATCTCCTCCCATTTAGACTTTTCAGTAGTTAGGCCTACAGTTTAACGACACTGTGTGATAACGAAGATCATTAGCGTCGCCCTCCTCCTTCATCCAGGTTTGGGACTGGCACTGACATAGTGCGATCCTGCAGTGGCGGAGTTCCACACAGACGAATGGTTTTAGAGCGGTTGATCTGTAACGCGGAGAGTACGGGTTCGATCTTCGTCCGGAGCGGTTACTGTGTAGGAACCGTGAGCAAGTCCACCGCGCACATTTCATTCATTCATTCATTCATTCATTCATTCAGAGGACTTATATAGCGCCCATCCCAGCTCCGGCGATAAAGAACAGTTTTCAAATTCTTGTAAAAGGTGTATGCAGAGTCTCCAGCTAGAAGAGCCACGGCTATAAAAGTGTGCATAATCTGAAGGAGGCGAATTAGGCATCAATCGCAAGTCTAGTGGGAGGCCATTCCAGATGGAGGGACCCACAATCGAAAACCGACGCTGTCTAATAGAAGGCTCACGAAGCTCCCCCGTTTCTGAAGAACGCAGAGATCTTTGAAGTCAGAGACAGGCCGACTAAGATCAGACAAGTAGGAACCGGAAGTCCAGCAATTCATTCATTCATTCATTCATTCATTCAGAGGCAGAACGCCCTCCAAGATAACCTTTAGAGGCGCAGCGGCGATAAAGAACAGTTTTCAAATTCTTGTAAAAACAGAACTCCAGCTAGAAGAACACGCTGAAGGAAGATTATTCCAGACGCCCAACCACTGGGGCTGCTCAGCGCCTAACTGGCACCCCGCCAAGGCCCAAAAGACGACAGAAATCCTAAATTGAATGAGCTGAGAAATAAACAGGAAGCCAGTGGAGTACGTCGCGCATATAATGCGAGATATGGTCAAGAGATATTCTCTGCAATATAATTGCATCTGCGCCACCGAGCATTGGGCCACCTTTGGAAGAAGGGCGATATCAAATGCAGTTGTATTGTATAATTATTGTATTATAGAGCGACCCGCACTTATTCGAACAAGCATACACAAAAGTACTGCGAAATTTAGAAACGAAAAGTAATCAAAGTAGGCCCCTGGCATGGATCCAGTGCGGGACTTGTCCCTTTAGGTGTGCCTATTGAACCCTTAAACTACTGTCATTATTTACTATTTGTGATGTTATTCTTATTCATTCCTCAATAAAAACAAACACATGCACTGTATGTATTTATTCAGGGAACAATAAAAATGTCTTATGTGACCGGCGAGATGTCTGTGATTCACCGGTAGCCCACCACGGTTTGTAAAATTTGTGTATGTATTAGGACTTACCCTGAACAAGTCCTTCACTCCCTGTTGCTCAGCACCTTCGATTGGTGCTTGATCATTAGCTCTAGTGGAAAGCTTAATAAATATATAAAAATAAAAGCAAAAAATAAACAGAACGAAGACTGCCAGGTGGCAACAGAACACGCATTCCCTAACTGGCACCGCCAGCCAGACCGAAATCATCGTAAATTGAATGGCTGAGAAACAGGAAGCCAGTGGAGTACGTCACGCATATAATGCGAGATATGGTCTAGCAATATAATTGCATCTGCGCCACCGAGCTTTGGGCCACCTTTGGAAGAAGGGCGAAACAGTTGTGTTGTATAATTATTGTATTATAGAGCGCCCGCTTGTCAGAGTACGTCATTCCCTGAGACGGTTAATGTGTAGCTGAACAAGTCCTTCAGTTTCGCACCTTCGTTTCGTGATCTTCTCTGTGCTTAAATTAAGAATTTATAAAAATAACATTAAAAGCAAAAAATAAACAAGACTGCCAGTCAAACCCATTTCAGCCACTCGAAGGGCACGCAATCTTCACTAGATTCTGACCATTAGAAACTGTGATGGACCCTTTCGTCGTAACCGGCTGGCATTAATTTTCCTGGCTGGTTGGCTGGTTGCCTGAGTGGCTGGATGGATGACAGCTTACTGACTGACTCTCTGACTGGCTGATTGACTGACTGATTGATTGACTGACCAACTGAATGAATGAATGAATCCCTGACAAGCTCAAACGTCCACTAGCTCACTGGTTGATTGACTGGTCTAGTGGCTGGTTGTCTTACTGTTTGTTGACTTGGTGGGTTCCTGGTTGGCGACTGACTGGCTGATTGACTGGCTGATTGGGCTGGCTGATTGGCTGACTGACCGGGTGACTGGCCTATGTCTGGTGTATCGGTCGACAGTGGTGCTGTACGTGTGAGTGTGCTTCTGTTGCTTTCTTCCCATTTCAAAGCAATCATGAATCGACGATCGACGTTATTAGCGCAACTTATGGCGCACTAAAAATCCTGCGTTTCAGAGTAATCGGTCTGAAGGAGGGGCTTAGACGATATCAGATGACCACGCCAACTGATGATGCTACTGATGCTGATGCTGATGCTGCTCCGCATCCTACTATGTCACACACCAGACGCCAACCAACGTGGTCTATCTGTCTGTCTGTCTGTTTGTTTGTTTGCCTGTCTGTCTGTTTGTCCTACTGAAATACTGTACGTCCGTCCGTCTGTCTGCATAAATTTCTGTCCATCCGTATCCAACCGTTTCGTCTGTCTCTCTACCCGTCTGTCTGTCTGTCTGTCTTTCTGTCCATCTGGCTTGTCTGTCTCTCTGCCCGTCTGTCTCTCTACCCGTCTGTCTTTCTGTCTGTCTGTCTGTCTGGCTGTCTGTCTGTCTGTCTGCTTGTCTGTCCAAAAGAGCCAATACAAACGCAGTCAAGATTAAAAGCTGACGACCACAACCAAGGGTGAAAGAAGAGGAAGAGGTGAGGGAGAAGGAGTTGGAAAAAGAGAAGGAGGAGGAAGAGGAAGAGGAGGAAAAGTAGGTGGAATGGTTCCTGTGACGGAGAGAAGGGACGGAATGAAGGATGGCAGAAACAAGGAGACGAACGAGTCACGGCCGACGGTCGTGTAAGGCGAGACGTATGGTCAAAGCCCAAGGGAATCAAGAAACGGATCACGAGGAGAGGAGGAGAGAGGGAGGAAGGAGAGAGGATGGAGGAGGAGGAGGAGGAGGATGGAGGATGGAGGATGGAGGATGGAGGATGGAGGATGGAGGATGGAGGATGGAGGATGGAGGATGGAGGATGGAGGATGGAGGATGGAGGATGGAGGATGGAGGATGGAGGATGGAGAATGGAGGATGGAGGATGAGAGGATGGAGGATGGAGGATGGAGGATGGAGGATGGAGGAGGAGGATGGAGGATGGAGGAAGGAGGATGGAGGATGAGGAGGAGGATGGAGGATGGAGGATGGAGGATGGAGGATGGAGGATGGAGGAGGATGGAGGATGGAGGATGGAGGATGGAGGATGGAGGATGGAGGATGGAGGAGGAGGATGGAGAATAAGGAGGAGGAGGAGGATGGAGGAGAAGAGGAGGGAGGATAGAGGATAGAGGATGGAAGATGGAGGAGGAGGAGAAGGAAGAGGAGGAGAGGAGGAGGAGAGGGATGAAGGATAAGGAGGAGAAAGAGGATAGAGGAGGAGATGGAGGAAGAGGAGGAGGAGGATGGAGGATGGAGGAGGAGGAGGAGGAGAAGAGGAGGAGAAGGAAGAGGAAGAGGAAGAGGAGAGAAGGAGGAGAGAGGAAGGAGGAGGAAGAAGAGGAAACGATGGAGGAAGATGGAAGAGGAGGAGGAACAGGAGGAGCAGGAGGAGGAGGATGGGGAGGAGGAAGAAGAGTACAGAGAGGGATGAAGGATAAGGAAGAATGAAAGAAATGTATGGAGGAAGAGGAAGAGGAGGAAGAAGAAGAAGAGAGGAGAGGGATGAAGAGATAGGATGAGGAGGAGAAGGAGGAGGAGGAGATGGAACAGGACGGAGAGGAAGAAGAAGAGGAAGAGGAGGAGGAGGAGAAACATGAGGAGGTGGAGAGGAGAGGCAGGAGGCAAATGGACATGGACGATGGACGGACGAAATGGTGGATGGATCGATGGATGAATTGATTAATTGATGGCTGGGTGGACTGATGGAAAGACGGATGAATGGAATTCATTCCCCATCAATCTCGTCTTCTTCTTCCGTCTTCTTTTCGTTTACCTGAAACTTCTGATTCTTCTCTTGTTCTCCTTGACCTTTATTTCGCCCTAACACTATGCTTTCTTGCCTCTGCCTGTACTCTTTCTCCTCCCCCCTTTTCCTCCTCTCCTTCTTCCTCTGCTCTTCTTTCACCTCTCCTCCCTCCTCCTCCTCCTCTTCCTCCTCCTCCTCCTCCTCTCTCCTACTTTCTGATCCTCCTCTCTTTCTCCTTCCTCCTCCTCTTCCTCTTCCTCCTCCTCCTCCTCTCCTACTTCCTCTGCTCCTCTTTCACCCTCTCCTCCCTTCCTCCTCCTCTTCTTCCTCCTCCCTCCTTCTCTTCTACTTCCTCTCCTCTTCACCCTCTACTTCCCATCCTCCTCCTCCTCTTCCTCTTCCTCCTCCTACTTCCTCTGCTCTCTCCTCCTCTCCTTCCCTTCCTCCTCCTCTGAACACGCTGTCTTCGTCTCCTCATCACTCAATTCCTTCTGATCCTGATCCTTCGACCAACCTTTCCCTTTCTTCTGCAATTGCTCATATTCCTCATTTCCTCGCTTTCTTCCGATCTCCTTCTTCTGCTCTTTCTTCTTCGTCCGCTCTCCTCCTCCTGTTCCCCGTCCTTCTCCTACTCCTTCTCCTCCTCCTGTTCCTCTGTCCTTCCTCTCCTTCTCCTCCTGCTCCTCCTTTTTCTCCTTTTGCTCCTGCTACTTTCCTCCTGCTCCTTCCTCTTTCTTCCTCTCCTTCTCCTCCTCCTTCTCTCCTCCTCTTCCTCCTCCTGCCTTGTTTCTCCTTCTCCTCCTTCTCCTGTTCCTTCTCCTCCACCTCCTTCTCCTCCTCCTCTCCTCCTTGCTCCTGCTTCTGCTCCTTCTTATTCCTTCTCCTCCTGCTCCTCCTGCTCCTCCTTCTCCTCCTTCTCCTGTTCCTCCTCCTCCTCCTCCTCCTCCTCCTTCTTCTTTCCTCCTTCTTCTCCTTCACCTGTCTCTGGCCTACTTTTCCTTTTGTCTTTCTCTTTCTCTTCATCTTCGTGCTCATCCTCCTATCCCCTTCCAATCCTTTTTCTATTCAAACTCCGTCTCTTGTTCCGGTCCTCCTCCTCCTCCTCCTCTTCCTCCTCCTCCTCCTCCATCTCCTCCTGCTATCTTCCCTGGTCTTCCTTCTCGTTTCCGCTTTTCCGCTGTTCGAACGACGAATCGAATGTCAGTCAGTGCAGAGCCTTATTATCCGAACGTCCGTCCAATTAGACCGTAGCACCGAAGAAAAGAGACGGAGAGAGAGAGAGAGAGACAGAAACAGAAGAACAGGGAAGAAAGGTCATCAGTGCAATGTCGTCAATGAACCATGCTCAGCCAAGTCCTTATGCCACACCAGCTGCTGAACTCTTCTCCACATAGTATTGATAGTAATAATGTCTGCTAACTGATGACTGACATTCGTGTGGCCAGTATCTACCTTTCCTTAGGCTATTATTGATTTGCACTGGAACCTCTCTGCCGAATAGATTTTGCCTTGTCGCTTGGTTCTCGGGTTTCACAATGTTCTTCTCATGTTACAGTTGATTGTTATCAAGACGTATGTACACCAGAGCGCGGATATGCAATTGGTATAATAGAGAATTTACTTACCTATACCTTCTTACTTACTTCTTCTAGCGCTAGAGAAATGCGGAAGAAGAGGAGAAGACCCTTAAATAAGGCCTCCCCATGAGGGAGACATGGATAAAGAGCAACTTCATTTTCCTTAGCATAGGCATATGATGGATAGTATCCAGCCCTTTCCATCACCAGCTGATCTTCGCATTCACAGTGTATACTCCGTCTCAAATACAGTACAATACAATACAATACAATACAGTATACGGTCAGGAAATTCGTTATAGCTGGATGCGCTATAGTGGGTACAGTTGAAGCAAAATCTTTAAACAAAATTCAGACCTGTATACGCGGACGTTTGCTCCCCGGACCTCTGGGTTACACTCTAACATACGCATGCATATGATGGATAGTATCCAGCCATTTCCATCACCAGCTGATCTTCGCATTCACTAACGCGTGTAACCTTCTATATGCACATTATGCAGCGTTATTCACTGTCAGTTGTTTAGATGTCAAAAAAGAGTTGGAGGATGAGCATTTTTACAGTTTGCCAAAGTATGTAATCTGGGAACAACTACACAACCATATACTAAACAACCACTCTTAAATTCATTGTATACGTCGTATATACATACATAAGTATACACACACATGTATCCAGTGTTTAGTTGATAGAAAAGTCCACATTTTCATTTCATTTCATTTCAGAGATTTATATAGCGCCCCGGATCTCACATATTACCAATGCACACGAACTCAGGTCAAAGTCTAATGTTGATATGTTGCACATGAAACAATTGAAGACTCATGAGATATTCTAGTTTCCTGAATATGTTCAGTTACTCAGCTGAAGGGGTTGGAAGAAGAGCTGGAGAGTTTGAACCCCAATCCCGACAAGTAAAACACTTTACATAGTAACAGTATTATGCAACAATCGCAGGCCAACTCTGATTGCACGGCCCCCAATGAAGCCTTCAACTATAGACAAAATTGGCTGGCTGCAAGTTACGATGAACATTATTCTGCTACCAGTAAAGTCATGCTTCTGACACCGCCAATGCTGTTGTATCAAATAGCATAACAGGCACAAAATCATGTTGACCGAGAAATAGTTTTATTGTTAGTCCTTGTGTTTGCGGGCGTTCATCGGTGGAGGCTGTTTGCTCTATATATCCCGAGTGAACTAGATGTCGCTAGACTATTATTAGCTTCTGGTGGGCAGACTGTCGAAAACATTCGGCCGATTAAGGGTTTGCAGATATTGAAAGAACAATACTGTTATACAATGGTGGAAAGGAGGAAGCACAGAGAATAAAGACCTGGAAAGGAGGAGGGAATATGATGAGGACATAAAGAGGAGGGTGAGGGGGAATATGAACAAGAGGGGGACCAGGTGAGCCCGGGCGGATGAGTTCGATCTTAGGTGGCGCACCCCAGTGACCAAGTGTAATTCGATTTCCGAACGTTGGACGGACATCCATCGCTCGGTCTCTGTGATGGCTTGGTCCGATTCACTCACGACAGAAATTAGATTAAAGAACCACTCTTCTTCAATGCAGTGTTCTTCTCTGTCTCTGTCTCTCTTGCTCTGTTTCCCTCTTGCTCTGTCTCTGTCTGTCTGTCTTTCTGTCTGTCTGTCTGTATCTGTGTCTGTCTCTGTTTCCGTGTCTCTGTCTGTCTGTCTGTCTGTCTGTTTGTCTGTTTGTCTGTTTGACTCTCTCTTTCTCTCTCTCAGTCTCTGTCTGTCTGTCTGTCTGTCTGTCTGTCTGTCTGTCTGTCTGTCTGTCTGTCTGTCTGTCTGTCTGTCTGTCTGTCTGTCTCTCTCTGTTCTCCATTCCTTCTCTAGTCCTCTGTCTCTCTGATCTTTCTTCTCTCTTCGTCGTCGTCTCACTCTCCTCTCTCTCTCTCTCTCTCTCTCTCTCTCTCTCTCTCTCTCTCTCTCTCTCTCTCTCTCTCTCTCTCTCTCTCTCTCTCTTTCTCATAGTTTCTCTGTTTTACTCAATTTTCTTCTTTCTCTCATTCTGTTTTTCTCTTTTCTCTAGTTTCTTTCCTGTCTTCCTTCCAGTGCATGTGGTTTCCAGATCCCCTCCAACCTATCGAGAATTCCTCATCGTTAACCATGACTGAAGCTTCTCTCCTGTTCTAGTTGCATGACTTCTGCCGTATTCAGAAAGCAGCTGGAATATTCTCCCGCTGTTGGCACGCATTCTAATATTAGGTATCAAAGAAATCTAAATAAATTTGTTATGCTTTTTTCTTTCCTTACTTCAAACTGCACATGTCTGCCTCTAACTATGTCCATGTGTCAGTAAGCCCGCTAGCCAATCAGTCACTCTGTCTGTCTGTCTGTCTGTCAGCATGTGGGTCTTTCAGTGCTCCTCTTTGCGCTCGTCAGTCGTCCGGATATGCACCCCGTAGTCAGGTTAATACATTGTTACGGTTGTTATGGTAACGAGGTTTGCATAGACCGTTGGGAAGGGAGGGAGCCAGCGGGTCATACCTAAGACTTTCCTGAAAAGCCATTAAAATTGTTATGCGCAGCCGCGCAGTCAATGCCAGCAGGTGCATTTCAATCGACTGCGCCGAAAAAAGATTGGCCTCATTTCCAAGAGTCTCTTTTGGGAACTTGGAAGAAATGAAAAAATGGAAAGAAATAATAAGATGGAAGCAATGACATGACAAATTGGAAAGATAGACACTGAAAGAAATATGAACATAAATTGAGAGTCATATAGAACACCATGGCCAGTGGGATACGGAGCTGTGATGCCTTCGCGGAAGATATTGGTAGACTATAGGGCGTATAGGCAGAGGGATAGAACAAGACACAGACAGAAATAGACAGACAGAGGGGCAGGCAGTTAGAGAGTGACAGAGACCGATTGAGAGTGACAGGCAGACTAGCAAAGTAAGAAAGTGAAAGAAATGTTCAGAACGAAGAAAAATACAGAAAGAATAGATTAATGAATAAATCAGCAGCGTTACCAGCGAACGAATCAATGGATTGAATATCGTAATGATACACCAGCATGGCAATTTTCCCACACAGACATGGAACTTTCAGTGCTGACAGGTACGAAAGACAGTCTGTCGCAAACTGTATACTGGTGTGACCTACAGCTGTTACAGTAGGTGTTAGTAAGTCTTATGCTTACAGATGTTTAACTTGAATTTATGTTTTGGCCGTTTGCTGCACAAATAGGCCTACCAAAATATGAGTTAAGCGTGTTGTTATTAATCAATCAATCAATCAATCAATCCTTTTATTGTTCCCATAGAATAGTTTACAAGTAGCGATCCAGAATAATCACAATCAACGATCATAAGTATGGAAATTAAAACAGACAGATCACATGATTATCTTATTAACATTTAAGGGAAACAATCGGGTTCCCAGAAGGGACTGAAGTCCCGCTAAGTTAGGGATACCCGTTTACCATGTTAGCAGAGGGATGACAGTTGAGTATAGTCTACTCAAATAGCATTGTCATAAAAAAATGAGAATAACTGGCTTAACTAACAACACTTAACTAGGTCACTTAACTAATTGTGGTATAACAATGAATAACCATATTTAGAAAACGCATTGACTATTGTCAAGGAGGTAGGCTCTGACCTCTTTTTTAAACAGGGCAAGATTCGGAAGAGTGCGCAGTGACTTCGGTAGGTTATTCCAGACAGGAGGACCAGCACATCTTAAGGTAAAATAACGAGTGTTAATGAGTGCTGTTAAATGAGAATATGTTTGTGAAGAATTGTTTTCGTTGATATGATAAAAGGCAGAAAATACACGTAATTAGTAAATAATTTCTGAAAATTTTGAATAATTTGTAATTATAGAATAAGTGGTAGTTGATTAGTGCACGTTTCAATTTTTGAAGTATTTGTGAATATAGTTGTTACTAATAATATTCGTGTCACATTTTGTAATGTTGTATGCTATTCATTGACATGCTATATGTTTAAGGATAATTTTGAAGAGTGCTTTGAATATTTCAGTACATTGAAAGATATTAAATACTTTGGTTTTTTTGAACGTCAGTACACATTTCGTAGTGTTTAAAACAATAATGTGATTTTTTCAAAATATGGGCGGTATTAACCGCAAAATGTTCCGATGTGATCTAGCCTTTAGTATGATTCCAGCGTATATGATGGGGTATTGAACTTATGTGCGTTCAGTAAACGGTGATGCAATTTACGAGGTGTCAAGAAAGGAGGATGAGTAGGGCCCATGGTATAGTCGGGGTTCAAAGTTTCAAACGTACGAAGAATGAGAAAAAAACAGCTATGAAATGTTGTCCAGACTGTAGAGGTTTAAACAGAGTTGCTTTAATAAAAAGAATGCTTGAAGCCAAACTCGCGTTATTGACACAGTCGAAGGTTACAAAGTGTTAGGCTCTAGAAATGTTCTTTGGTGGCTCTAAAACGGACGAACGCCAAGTGAAAGTGACCTATTACATTGTTGAACCACAATTGGACTATAACTCCTCGGATTTTATGTAAAATTACCTATTATTAATTTTAATGCAGAATTGCAGTACAACAGGTTCTAAGCTGCTGATTGATAACCAGATCGACTATCAGTAACGCTAACAGTTATCTAAACTGATTATCTTAAGCAGCGTGGTAGCAATCCAGTCTCGGACTCTGATCGTCAAGCCAAACCTCAAGGCTTGGAAATTATTAAAACCTCTGAGTCTTCAAAACTACACGATGACCTTTGCGTGGATAGCGCCACGTGGGTGTAACTGGGAAGTAGAGGGCGGTCTCATTAATTATTTAAGGAATCAACTGCATATCCCATTGTAGAAGTTCAAGTAAGTACAGAACTGAAATTAGATTCCACTAATATAGAAAAGTGTATCACGTCTCTAGGGCAGAAAAAGTACGAAAACCTGGCATCAGAGTGGCACTAAAACTATCGATCCAACGTTAAGCAATTGGAAACAACTTTCTACATGCACGTATATAGAGTTATAAGTGTTCATAACTAACTTAGATAAATGCCAGGACGTTATATGTCTAACGTACGTTAATTACTAGATAATCGTAATCGTACACTCGAAACTTCTACAGCGCCCACAAAAGCGAAGTCGCGGGAACCAGCTTATTCGCAGGCGCTAACTAACTAGATAGCTAGATAACTGCCAGAACATAGTATAGGACTGACCATTATCTGTTTAAAATGGTGACCCGTCAGAACGGCCCAGGACAAATCGGCCCCGACAAAACGGCCCCGACAAATGGGCCCCGACAAAACGGCCCCGACAAAACAGCCCCCGTCAAAATGGCCTCGACAAAATAGCCCCGTCAAATCGGCCCCGTCAAATCGGCCCCGTCAAATCGGCCCCCGTCATATCGTTCCCCGTCATATCGGCCCCAGTCATATCGGCCCCGTCATATCGGCCCCAGTCATATCGGCCCCCGTCATATCGGCCCCAGTCATATCGGCCCCAGTCATATCGGCCTCATACAAAATATCCAATGTTCCAAGTACTTTTAAGTTTACGCTGACAAACTATATGTTGAAATGAGGCCTCAAGAGACGGTTCAGCTGGACAATGGACTGCGGGGACCATCGTCTAATGCTAACAGGTTGGCGTATTTAATTATTTAAAGCTTTCAATGACAACTATCATAAATCCAACTTCTATTTAAGCAACGAATTATTTTTCATAAATCCAACTTCCATTTTAACGCCAAAATTATTTTCAGCAATCCAACTTCCATTTTAAACTGACCACATAAAATAATTTGGCAACGTAAACTAGGGTTTTACCAATCCGAGTTCTATTTACGCAAAGAATTCTTTTCATCTATCCAACTTAAAAGTACTTGGACATGGGATATTTTGTGAGGGGCCGATGTGACTGGGGCCGATATGACTGGGGCCAATTTGACGGGGGCCGATTTGACGGGGGCCGATATGACGGGGGTCGATATGACGGGGGCCGTTATGACTGGGGCCGAAATGACGGGGCTGTTTTGTCGAGGCCATTTTGACCAGGGCCGTTTTGTCGGGGCCGTTTTGTCGGGGCCCATTTGTCGGGGCAGTTTTGTCGGGGCCGATTTGTCCTGGGCCGTTCTGACGGGGTACCGTTTAAAATAGATCAGCGCAGCAGTAGTAGAAGTATCAGGTGTTTAGACGCCATCTTATCGTTGCAATACATAGCTCAGATAAGGCTATTGACTGTTCCAAGGGATGATGGGCGACTAGTAGGGGGCCTATGAGCAGGGTCGGAGGTTAAACGACGTCATATGAGAGACAAAACTGTTAACGTTAACGTCAACGGTCGTCATGAAAACAGTCTTGTTTTATAACAGTTGCAGCAGTGACCAATGAAATCGCAATCAAACGACTCATTAAACATCAACTTAATTCTATATATAACAATCAATCAATAATTGCAAACGAAATAACGATATAGGCCTACATCAGTCATCAGGCCATGCATGGCATCACACTATGGCAGCAGCGTATAATATTATCTGCCAATTATAAGGGTTTATCAGGTGAAGGAAAGCAGCTGCAGTAATGGATGATCAATGCGCATTAAAGTACAGAGCCGAGGAGTACGTTGCGGCTTTTTACAGCGGCCATTAACGGTTCATTTGGAGACATGGGAATAAATTTGATACGAATGACTGGTCAATGATAGCAATGCACGGGTGGTAGCTTTACGCCTAATTTCATCAGCCAATCACGAAAATAGCCTCATTTGAATACGGTATAGACAATTGGTTGAACGCTCGATTTGTACAGCTGAGAGTGCGGTTCGAGTTTCCTCTGAGACGGTCACATGTGTATGACCTTAAGGAAGTCCTTTGCTCACGATTGCTCAGCGTCATCGAATGATGCCTGGTCATTAGATAATGGCGTTTAATAATGCGTAATAATACTAATATACTACTACTACTACTACTACTGCTGCTGCTGCTGCTGCTGCTGTTGCTGCTGCTGCTGCTGCTGCTGCTGCTGCTGCTGCTGCTGCTGCTGCTGCTGCTGCTACTACTACTAATAATAATATATATATACTTTATTTCGCACAAAGCAGAACAGAGACACTAAGCAGACTAGAACAGAAATACAAAAATACAAGAACTCCTTCCCAAACAAACTGGGAGACAACAGTTACTCAAACTATTGCTCCTCTCGAAGCATAAACGTAGTGAACCCGCGATCTTACATAATACATGACATTACATGTTGTCTTTTACAGACAAACCATAACCAGAAACTAAAATAATAATAATAAATAGCAGCAGCAGCAGTAGTATTGGTGGTGGCGGTGTTACATGATGATGATGATGATGATGAAGACGACGACGACGACGAGGCGGACGATGATGATGACGATGATGATGATGATGATGATGGTGATGATGATGATGATAATAATAATAATAATTATTATTATTTATAATAACAAGTCCCTCGTGAAGGATCCTTATACCACGGGCCAAAAAAACAATAATAATGAACCTGCTTTTGTTAACAGAATTTCGATGCTGGTTCTGGTTACAGTTGTGAGAAGTGCCACTGACTGGAATTGATAAATATTTTGCACCGTTAACCTGTTTAAAAGTTGTCGAAGTTGTAAATGGAAACAGAAGCAGCAACCATTGTTTAACTATAATATTACCTTTTTCTGCCTTGACGTGGACCTTGCCCTTCCTATATAGCTCAACAAATACAACATGACTCTATAAATGGACCATTTAAAGTAATTGCTGAATATGTAGATGAGTGTTTATTGGAATTAGAAGTCGTTGGTAGAGAGTGACACGGTAATGGGGAATGCGGTAATATCACGGTAATAATCCGTTGCAGCAAGTGTCAGAAGCGGCGGTAATTCTGTGAGGATGGTATACTAAGGAATGCGATATACTACGGTGGGGATGGAAAAAGAAGAGCGGTATACTAATCGCGCTAGAGGTTGCAACTTTTCCCGTTGTGGTAATAATATATCAGGCATTTTAATGTTAAGTTCTAGCAGTAGGTCCCTATAAACTGAAATCTTTTATTATTCGACTTCTTTTTAACTTCAGTTACGTGCTGTAGTTTTAAAAAACGTAAGATTTTGACATAATTGTTTAATGTAGGCCTACGAGAGCATTTTATCCTGTTCTTTGGGCTCAGTGGGATGGGAATATGGGCGGGAATATGTCTGATTGGGA
>JACEVL010006418.1:895000-902500 GCA_020284085.1 Aporrectodea caliginosa
GTAGGGCAGGTTTAACGGAGATGGCCAGCTATTTTTATATATGGGCGACCTTTCCAAACTCAAATTCACAGTTAGATTTGTGTTAAATTCTTAAATTCCATAGAGCATTTAATAGAAGGTTACTTCAACTTGATTCGTTCCCATACGGCTGCTCTTCGGGCGTGTAAACACCGCGGCTCCACTTGGCGCTATAGTGCTTCGTTATCGCCGGAGTTGGGCTGGGAGCGCCTCTGAGTAGATGTCTTGGATGCCAATGGAGGGGCGCTATATAAGTCCTCTGAATGAATGAATGAATGAATGAACGAATGAACGAACGGACGAATGAATGAATGAATTAGCATGATGCATACACAGGGACCCTAAGGGTGTGGCACCAAAATGGCAGCGGTGGTGAAGGATCTCACCCGCTCAATTCATTGAAAGATGAGCATGGTCGAGGCCATATATATACTGTAGCTATAGATAACCATGTACAATGGTACATTAACATTTTACATAGAGGCTTTACCTTCCATTTAATCTCCTCAGTTTGTCTGAATCCGCATTGGACCAAAACAAGGCGTAGGCTTTGCTTCTGCTATGACCCATCTGGGGGGTGGGTGAGTGATGCGTGGTAGATGGAGCGACGAAGCAGAGAAAGAACGATGGTGAAGTTGACTGTAGCGTTAAATGGCGTATAGCGTCCATTCAGACGATCACAGCGGTGGTCAAGGTTCTCACTCGATCAATTCAATGCAACATGATCAAAGGGTCAATGCAACATCGGCAAAGGGTCAATGCAACATGAGCAAAGGGTCAAGGCAACATGGACAAAGGGTCCATGCAACATGAGCAAAGGGTCAATGCAACATGAGCAAAGGGTCAGTGCAACATGAGCAAATGGCCAATGCAACATGAGCAAATGGTCAATGCAACATGAGCACAGGGTCAATGCAACACGAGCAGATGGTAAATGCAACATGAGCAAATGGCCAATGCAACATGAGCACAAGGTCAATGCAACATGAGCAAATGGTCAATGCAACATGAGCATGGTCAATGCAACATGAGCAAAGGGTCAATGCAACATGAGCAAAGGGTCAATGCAACATGAGCAAAGGGTCAATGCAACATGAGCAAAGGGTCAATGCAACATGAGCAAAGGGTCAATGCAACATGAGCAAAGGGTCAATGCAACATGAGCAAAGGGTCAATGCAACATGAGCAAAGGGTCAATGCAACATGAGCAAAGGGTCAATGCAACATGAGCAAAGGGTCAATGCAACATGAGCAAAGGGTCGAGGTCATACGGTCGCTATGGAGAAACGTCTCCATTTACAACATACCCTGCGACTGCGATCGCACGACCAGTGTGTACCTCCTGCTGATAATCTACAGTGCAAGACGTGTATTGCTAGAAAGTTGTACTCATATTGACAGTTGATTGTTATTACGACGTATGTACACATTGTACACCAGAGTGCGGATATGCAATTTGTTTAATTAATAAAGAATATACTTACTTACTTTACTTACTTACTTGTATCATTTTTATATTTCGTTGACGCTCCAGTGTTAGGCTTACAATCATGTAGACTTTGTCTTGTCATGTCTTTAGCCATCATCGATCCGAAGTTTAGCCACACCCTGAACTGTCTGCTTCCAGTTGCATCTGTCCTCCGTTGCTTTCATCAGTTGATACATTATTTAAACCTTCCAAGATCTTATATTCTCAATCCAATTGTAGTTCTTGGTCTTCCACGTGCTATGGTAGACTAACCGGGTATATATCTATAATCTATATAGTCATCAAGGCATCATTTTGCGTAGCCTATATATATATATATATATATATATATATATATATATATATATATATATATATATATATATATATATATACCGACTGGAAACAAAAGAAACTGATTTGAAATCTTGTTATATCTGTAGTCGTGGTATTCTAACAATTTGAAGTACAGATTTGCTGCTGCTAGGCCTAAACCATGTGCAAATTGAAAGCAGCCTGCATGCATGGATAGCGCGATTTTTATAATTGGCAATCCTTTCAGTCGAGAAGGATAATTTGAGACACATGAAAAATTGCAGTATGACTAATATCGAAACTCTGTAGAGTATAACCCCACAGGTTTTGCATTCCCAGTAGGCTAAACGGTAGTTGCTCTTGAATCGCGTAGGCCCACTAAAATTAGCCTATAGACCTACAAATTCAGCATTTAGCCTCGGAGCAAAATAGTCTATATACTGGCAGATTTCTTTCAAAATAGCGCCTCGTAGGCCTACATATTAAAAGTTAAAACTGTATATTAGATACAGTATCCAAGGTTTAATAATTATTGCAGGCCCTATAGACGTCTGTTAGCATTCTGTGCCGTTATTTCTTAAACTAAATAATGTGCTCATTTTTTAATTTAATCCAAAAGTGACGATAATTTCAAAAACTACAGACCTGACTGAGTGATTTTGGGAAGGACAGAATATTCAAATCAGCTCAGTGAGCGAGAAATTTGGAGCGGAGCAGGTAGGCCTACATTTTAGGAAATGGGCAACAAAATCGATTGCAGATCATCGGTAGCCTACTTTTCCGACCATTGAACAGGGGCGGACTAGCCCACCAGGCAACCGGGCAATTTCCCGGTGGCCTGGCCTGGCAAGCCGATGAAATGTTTAACAAAAGTATAACTGAAAATAACATCTGACGCAGTCGTCGCAGTGACGCGCTGTCGACTAGCGTATAGATCTATTAATATTCACATGTAAATGTCTACAATACAACTCATTGAACTCAACGCGACAGTATGAAGAAGGTGATCATTCAAACAGAACTATTATTCGAAAGAGAATAAAAAAAGTTGTCTGGTGAAGTTGAATCTGAAGCACCCATTGACGATCCAATGTACAAATTTGAAACGTTTACAACAGCATTTTGGATAAAGTTGTAACAAGTCTTGAGTCAAGATTTTCTTGATTGAGTCAAGATATATGCCCAGATACAATAAAATTTTCTAACCACGGACTGCTATACTCGGAATGTGCTCTCATGGATTCAACATTTTTAAATAGTGTTAAATCAAGAAATGATTTGCCAACGTTTGTGAAAATTTTCAACATCTTGAAGAAGATTGGTCCTTCTGCTTCTTGTGATACTTTGAGAGATGAGTTGCTTGATTCTCTAAGAAATGGGAAAATTATGACTTGCTACGCCAGACGAATATCACACTGTGTATATATTAACGAAAATGAAAATGGAAGTAATTGAACTGAAAACCTTACTGAAGATGAAAAGCACTAACTAAAGAGTCCAATTTTGAATTTGATGTAGGCATAGATGAAGAGTTAGACCAAGAAACCATTACATGTATTGTAAGCCTAAATCATACAAGGGGTGCGTTTCATTTTGCTACGACGTTCTGCTACGACAATCTGTCTTCGGAAGCTTATTCAGCAAACTTTTTGGCTTCTAAATTTCTTCTAACATTGTCCACTATGCATGCAAGTAGGCCTATCCTGCGATAGAAGTTTCAATTCTGAAATATATAAAGAACCGTCTAAGAAATTCAATGACTACTCAAGATTATTTGGAAGCATTTTATGCTTATGTCCTATGAAAAAGATGTTTTATGTCAGTTAAATACTGAAAAGATTATTGATGAAATGGCGAAAACGAAGACTTTAGTGTATTAGAATTTCAGTGGTAATCCGCCTAAGGTGAAAGTTCTTTTACATGTTTTCAACATAACTATGTTTTTTTAGCGTATATTAACTTGAATATCTTAGCACTTTTAATGCCAAGTCTTCGCATAACTTTGTTCTTAGGAGCTAAGAACGTATATAAACTATATTATTCATAGCTTTCTGTAAAAGTTAATATTATCTATCGCTCACAATATCACAGCCCTTCCCCCGGCGGATCCACCCCTCAGTGGCCTGGCAAGCTATTTGAATTGCCCGGCCTGCAACTTTCCTCCAGTCCGCCCCTGCCATTGAACCAGGTTTATGAAACAATATAACACTCAGGGATGGGCAGTAATTTAATTGGTGTAATTGAAATTACGTAATTTGAATTACAATTGTAATTGGTAATTTGTAATTTGTTGCTCTGGATCAATGTAATTTGTAATTTGTAATTGAATTACATTTGTTCATGTAATTTGTAATTTCAAATTACATCTGTAAGATCAAATTACTTTGAAAAGACTAGAACCAGAGACTCCACAACCAGACCAGTTTTGAAAGTATCTTTTCCTTTTCTTGATAACCTTCACTATAGTATTTCTGGAATGAAAAATAGTAACACTGAACTCTGAATGCTTTAACAAAATTGGAGCCATTGTCAGAAATGGTAGATACAATTTGGTCATGTGTCAGACCGAGATCATAATGTATTACATAGATGAGTTGCGCTACTCCATCACACGTGTGTGATCCAACAAAACGTCTGCATGCTAAGGCAACTGAGCGTCGCTCAAATGCACATGCATCGATCCAGTGGCAGGTTACTCCCACGTAGGCCTAACTTCTGTGTTTAGTAGACCAGGCATCTGCAATTAAAGATATTAATTATACAATTTAATTCTGCACTTTCTTCACCTGCGCTTTTACGCAAACTCATAATTGTTTTGCAAGCATGATTGTAGGGTCAAACAGATGCCGATTATCGGATAACCTGTTCGAGCAGTTGCTACTTCTTAGAGAATATTAAATAAACAGTTTCAAACACTCTAATACAAATGAACAGTGGAAATAACGCATGTGTTTGACTGAATTTCTTGATCCCAACTATGCATGTAATTTGTAATTTGATGTAATTGAAATTACGTAATTTGTAATTTGTAATTTCCCAAAAATTTCTAAAGTAATTTGTAATTTGTAATTCAATTACATTTTCCCAAGTAATTTGTAATTTGTAATTCAATTACATTTCACTGTGTAATTTGCCCATCCCTGATAACACTGAAAATATAGGCCTAAAATTATTTTGCATTGAACAGGCTAAAATATCTCCAGCTGAAGTCCAAGCCTATTATTATAACCGATCTAATAGCGTCCTGCTTTTTCACACAGTGTAGGCCTAAGTATAATAGGCAGTCATTGTTTCAGCACTTTTATGGATTCTGCAATAGGCTTTGTATAAAAGGTCTAGGCCTATATTATATATTTGTAGGCCTATTTAATCAACTCTGGCGCTTACTAGTTTAAGTGGTTTTAGGCTCTCAGGTAATAGGCATATATATATAGCCACTATGACCCTAAGCATTAATAGACCCATGTCATTTCAATTCACTGTTTATGACATTTTTATGTTGTACGGCTATTCTGTCTACTATGGCAGATCCTAGCGAATATTTGATCGCCAATCATTCACCATCATCTGCCGCAATCTCCTCAATCTATCGCTCATCAAATTAAAGTCTCACCTTTTTCTGAATTCCTTCCCTGGTCCATCCACTCCTAGGTCTTCCAATCACTTCAGTCCCAAACGACGCCCCCTAGCAGAACTGCTGCCTCATTCTTTCTCTGATCGTTTGGCAAGCTGGCTTGGTTCTTCACTTCATACAACTGCATTTGATATCGCCCTTGTTCCAAAGATGGCCCAAAGCTCAGATGTGCACACGATGATTTAATTATATTGCAGAGCAATTGTGCGCGAAGGACTTGCTCGAGGGCCTGGGCAACCCCCCCCCCCCAGACACGACGCAGCGATCGTGAATAAGATTATAAGATTGTGTCCTATGCTGAGCTTGTGAGTAGCACTTCAGAAATTTGGAGTTTATGACTACGATTAGCCTACGATTGATAAATTTTAATACCTTTTTAACATAGTTGTAGGTCTATAATTGATATAGCTACAATTTTGAACTCTGTGATGAGTGATCACAGAAGTGATCATCTCATGTAGGCTATGCGGATTTTTGCATCTGTCTGTAGCCTACTTAATTTTTGGTTCTTGTGGGTCTATTTTCTATCTTCCTGCTGGATAAACGTATCTACATTATAAACATCATATACATTATAAACATCATACATTTACTTTTCCTTGCCTCGAGCCGATTTATTTGCTGTCATCTATCGAGTGACTTGTGGAATGCTTCCATGTGCCCGAGTGTGGGTGTGCGCTCGCACGTGTTTGTGCATGCGCGCACAGACTGTGCTGCCACCTGTTGAATGATATGAGGTCGAACATTTCGAAGGTGGTGCAGCGAAAGCAAATATCTCACACTGAACAGAGCGATCATTTTAAACTTAACTTACGATATTCAGACGGTCTTTATCAACATCGTAAACAAAAAGTAAATGACTAATCCTGGTTTCGACGTATTATATAATTTCACCTCTTGGCTCTTATTCATGGTTGGCCCTGGGACTATTATTTCAGTAATAATAATCCCAGGTTGGCCTGTGGGGAAAAAAAGAATAAATTTAATTAGAGGCAGTTTGTGGAAGTCTGCATCTTAGAGTGCTGATAATGATAACGGCCTGAAGATTTGACTTCATATTTCGAAAATTATTTTCGAATTAATTGTTTCTCATATGACTGAATGCACGTTGGAGTGATTAGCTTTGTAATAGCTATAATTTCCGTCGGCCTAGATAGCTCAGTTGGGAGAGCGTTAGACTGAAGATCTAAAGGTCCCCGGTTCAATCCCGGGTCTGGGCAAAAAACCCGACTAACCCCGGGGGTCGACAACTTTTTCAGAAACCTTAGTCACAATAATATTGTGGCGTAACCTAACATTTTAATTACGAGCAATAAACAGCTAGTATAGGCCTATTAAATAAATGACGTATTTATTATGTATCAGCTTTAAGAGCTGCCGTTTCTTTTGCGTCTTGATATGAAATCGTGAGTGCACATCCTAGTGGACTATGAATTGCAAAGCTATTAATGAACCTGTTGTTTGTCGGCCTAGGTAGCTCAGTTGGGAGAGCGTTAGACTGAAGATCTAAAGGTCCCCGGTTCAATCCCGGGTCTGGGCAATAAACCCGACTAATCCCCGGGGGTCGACAACTTTTTCAGAAACCTTGATTACAATAATATTGTGGCGTAACCTAACATTTTAATTACGAGCAACACACAGCTAGTAAGCAAGTTACTGACAAGACAAATTTGCTGGTAAGACAAGAAATTTCAATTTTACAAATAGGCCTACACCAAGAGTGTTGCTGCTGTGGATGCTAAGACAGCATTTTTACTGCATGACACTTAGCCTAAGGCCATATGGTCCTTATGGGAGGTTCATCTGTTTTCTCAGTGCAAATAGTAGAATTCAGTGGGGTTGAAAACTATTTCAGTAACTTTCCACCTCATCAGCCATCCATTTGTTCAGGTTGTGGTTGATAGGAAAAAGGGAGACTCTCACTCCCACTGATTCTCTAACTGAAGCAACACTTTCCCCATAATGCCTAAGACAGTTGGGAGAGCGTTAGACTGAAGATCTATATGTCTACATATCTTCCATCATCAGCTATAGCTATTGCACTAGTGCATAGCAATAATTGCCT